>JAGDQP010008876.1:41595-54939 GCA_022664845.1 Lepisma saccharinum | reverse complement strand
GGGATCGAACCAAGGATCCCTCGCACCAGAGGTTAGTGCTGAACCACTGAGCCTCCACATGCTGTCTCATCTACTTACATTAAAGTATGTAACAGTATATATGGCCGGGAAAAGGACTTGAATCTGCGTGAATCCCGAATGCTGATTATAAATCCCAGGCCGTTATCAGAAGACTACTGAAAGGGCCTGGGTTCTTATTCTGATTACTTATGGACTTGTTTGTTACATATTTTGACACTTTATACCTAAGTATCTACTTTGGGGTATTTTGCCCTGAGTTGTACTGATAAAATAATTGAATTCACTCATTTTAACAATGGGGCATGCCAGACGTATTGAAGAACCATCTTTATTAATAATCACGTAAAATTCGTGGACAAAATCCATTCAGCAATAAACCATGTGGCTAGAAGTAATGGGAAAACCGTGGTTTGACAGTTGGGCGGGGATAGATGAGTCAAGCACAGCTCAGCCGACAAGCTCTACGTTGTGTTACGTTACTAAAAGATCACGCTTATATCCATTCTTCTCTTGAACTTTAACATACAATTTCCTATATTCTACGTACTTTTACAGTATAAATAAATCCTTTGCGTTTGTAGAGTAGTAATTGTTTATTGAAATTCAAATGTGTGTCGATAACACGGGTAACGCAGAAAGATGTATGTGTTATAAAACGATGTTATAAAACTGTTCTAACTGACCTTTCGATATTCCTTTCTGTTTTAAAATCTTAAAACGTATACTTTGCTGGTAGGGAATAATATAAATGCAACAGTTTGTTCTTCTTTCAATTTTTCATGTAACTTAGGATGTGTAGACATTATAAAATACTACTTGCAGCAGTCTGTTCCAGAACTACCAAATTTTATATATTTTCTATTTTCTCACCCAAGAGCACATACATAGCATTTAACCTCAGTCTTCCAAATAACACTAAATGCAGCACGTAGTATTAAATATTTTCCCCATTTTGGGGGTGAAATTTGTTGTTTTTATATGTAAATTTTGCCATGTTTTGTTCGTTTTAAACACATTTTGAAATTTTAATAGCTTTTTTTACATTTTAGACACAAATAGATAGATATTGTTAATAATATAAATACATAAATATCCGGTTCATAATAATAATAATAATGAATGTTTATTTACGTGCTATGAACAGCACTATTGAATTTATAGCACGGATAAATATACAATTCGTTTTACAGTTGTCTTTCTACATTAGTGGCAGTTAAATATACATAATGAAACTGTTGAGAAAATAATAATAATAATTATTATTATTATTATAGAAAACTAGACAGAAAGATAAAATATGAGCGCATATATATTGAAATTAATTCTTAAGGCAATTAAAAAAAAAATCTTTTCTTAAAGTTCCGCGTTTCTAACTATCTCAATAGCAGCGTTGGAGGCGCCTACAAATAAAGACGTCTCTTCTTTTCCTCCGTGTGTCAATCTGTGGCCAGTCATCTGAACGAAAATATTATTGAAAAGTTTGAAATTTGATTGAGATTTCATTGATCGCCCGAGGCACCTAAACTCGTGTTAGCCAGTGTAGACAGGTTTGAATACAGGATTGGAATTTTATTTTAGACATTATGAATGTGGCCCATCCTGAAGGAAAAACTCTTATGTAGCACCCAAGATGACTCGGTGAACTTAAGGGCCACTCGAAGCAGATCGATGAGAATGCGTCATCTCTTTACATGAATTTCCACCCTTGAGCGATTTATTTCTCGTCTTGTTTGATGATATTTTCCTCTTTCCTTCCAGAGTGCTCTTCTCACCTTGTTCATTATTGGCTGGCGTTTAGACAAATTGCACTCAGGATGTATGGATGATTATGAGTCAAATGGAGGAATGAATAAAGTGGAAGGAAACAAGAGAACCCCGTGAAATCCCACACACATGTTGTTTGTCCACCACATAGGTGGGATTGAACTGAGGACACCAGGCTAGAGAGATTAGCGCTCTACCACTGACCAACAGCGAAAGAAGAAAATAGGAAAACTTAAGGGGAAATTTCATACTTCAGAGCCAAAATGGAACAATGAGACACTGAAACTATATATTATGTTATTCAGAGCAGGATCTAAGAACATAGAACTTAAAACCATACACACAAGATAAAACCAAGTTCCTTATGAAGTTTCCAGTTTTGAGAGCAACGTAAGCTACTTTCGTCCTCCTAAGGCACGACTCGCTGTCCATCCATGCTTCTGTCTCACAGTTAGTTTTGGCACCTCTGAAAATAAAAAGTGATGTCTTAACGAGGAACGATATTATCATCTAATGTTGATAAATTTGGCGATATAAATCCTACTGTTACTAATGAACGGATGTGTTTTTGAAATACCAAGCAGAAAATACAATATCTTCCTATCTGTGAATTCCAGATAAAAGGCGTCGTCTTGCCATCTCGTTTCGTTTACGCGATACTGTACTGATACTGTATTTGTCTCACTATTCATCTAACATATTAACAGTCTCTCGACGCAGAAACAAACATGAATAAAAAAACATATTGCCAGCCTAGGTTGGAAAAAATCACGGTTAAAAAAAATCATTTTCGTTGATGTTTTATTTAAGTCATTTTTTTATTTAAATAACTTGCGGCACTGAAAAAAGCTGCTAAGTTAGTTTTCCTTTTCCAATACCTTAAACCAGTAAAAAGTAAAGTAAAAATCATAAATATTTGGTGATCGCTACGGGAGATAGCCATAGAAAATAGGCAATTACGACAACTTGTAATAATTTTGAAAAGGGAGTAAGATATGGCGTTACTAAGATAAATTTTATTTGATTTAGTTAAGAGTTTTCAGCCCTCAAAACCGTACTATCAATTTGGGAACACCCTATGACAATATTCCGTAAATATGAGAGCTATTTTGGAGTCGCGGTTATTCAGTGGTAGAGCGCACACCTCTCTCTCGTCCGTGGGGTTCCCGATTCGGTTCCGGCTCGTGTCATGTGGGCTTTGTGAACCAAAACCGTGTGCATGGGTTTTCTCATAGTTCTCTCGTTTCCTCCCTCTTGTTTCATTACGCAAATTCTCCCATCATGTCATCCATTCGGTCTGATCCAAAGTTGCGTAAAGGCCTTAGATTAAATTAAATAAGAGCTATATAATGCATCAAATTAATAGTGGATTCAGTTTCGTCCTTCAGCATACACATAGTTAACCTTTATACTCTAGTCCCTTTGAGTACAAATTGCTTTTGAGGAGTTTGTGAAGAAATCAAATAATATGATACGAATACAAATACACAAAGTAGGTAATGTTAGGAAACAACATTTTTTGTTTTGTAAACAAAAAGTGGATTTTCTGTTTTCTGTGTTCGTTTTCATATGTATTACCAAAATAAATATATTTAGTGTTTGTAATACAAATTGTAAACTTATAATGTAAATTGGGTTCTTATGTTCTCCCCTAAAATTTCGCGTGTAATAGGAAATGAATCAATCAAATAGTTTGTTAAAATTCTAAGTCGATCACTTAACTTTTGGTTTACATCATCACTGGAATCGCTGATTTCACAACAGATTTTGTACCACCTTTGACGTCACAGTGACCATGAGAAATTTGGATATCATCATTGAGTATTTGTCAGCATCGGTGTGAAAAGGAAGTAAATTTAACAACCGATTGGATCATGGTGAGATGTGTAGTGGAGGATATCTGAATTTTCTGTTGATAGCTTTGATTCAGTCGTAAGGTCACAGCGTGCGTGGAATGTAATTGCTTAAGATATATAGTCCATTATTTAAATTAGGAAAGTACATGGCTTGCAGTGATTTGAACGATCCAAATTAATCAAATTGACGTGTGTTCATTCAGAATTGCTTCCTTATTTATAAATCACTGACTTACCTGGATTAAGTTACAGTAAAATTATTTATTTACAGGCTTTTCTTTAGTATACGTCGGACGCTGCTTTCGAATGCGAGTTCACTTGAAACCCCCAATCTAACTAACCTAAACTCTGTTCGTAAATAACACATGTCACTGTATCTTACTATTTTGGCTAACTGATTTGAAACTGTAAGATGTTCGTTTGAGGAAAAGAACGCCCTACACAGGCTAAAATAAGACATAAGGAAAACTCCAACTGAACTGCAAGGTGTATTCACTTTAGTTATTGAATTTGATCGAAGTCGGGCCCTCAATCACTGTTCAAAGGGAGTGATTGACCCTGCGGAAATGTTTTAAAGTAAAATTGAAATTTTCTTCTATAACATCATAAGACTTCGTATTCTACACTGATAAGCAGAAACAGGTATAGGGGTATACACTGAAACTATTGCCACATTCGCACGGTATTTTGGCTAAGGTCAAAGGGTACAGAATCGTGAAACTATAATGGCAGGGTAGTCTAATTATTCAGTAATTGTATTTTTTATTGTTTGCTTTGAGGGGGAGAGTAATTTACGAAATATACTCTGGAAGATCATTTTACTAGGACAGTTCCGTTGTTCGTTATGCATAAGGTGCTAGTTCGTGGGGTGAAGACTTATCGGTGCTCTGTAATTCTCTTTATTAGCTACTTTTGTTATAAGGCATCGAATGTACTTCATATGTGTTTTCTAATTTCGGTTGCATATAATGCTCAACGTGATGTAAAATCAAAGGTTGATGTCCTTGCACTCACACCACCCCTTGTTTTACAGTACATTCTGCAGTCTACGGATCCGAAATGAGGAAAATAATGACGTTTGAAGCATATTTAACCAGCATAACAAAAGTAGCGAATATAGAAAATATCAGTATTATATTTCTCATATAAGAGACTTACAAAATCAGTTTGTCCCGATGTACATAGTAATAGATGTCTTTCGTACTCCTTTTAGGTCGTCTCGTTCTCTGTATAGAATAGCCGTAGTTGGGATAGTTTTTGTTTTATTAGCTTGCCTTTTGCGATAACGAGTTCATCTGTACGTAGCATCTAGAAATGTTTAGTTGTGTGTCAAGATGGAGATGGGAATTAATAATATGTATTACATATTTTCTTTCACTATTGGTAACACCAACAAACCTAATTACCTAACAAGAAATCAGAGTGTTACAGACGTAACTTATCTTGGTACGATATCCTAGAGGCGTCACATGCTTAAGGGATGACGTCGTTTGGCGAGCAAGTTTCGAGTTGAATTTGAATTTTTAATAATGGCATTCAGGACCTTAGGTCAGAATAGGGTAGAGGAGAGGACTTTGAAGGTAGTTGGCCAGGCCAGGGTCTAATTAGTAGCCACCATCCCGCTCTAGTCCATTTCGAGCCCGGTATAAACGTTAAATGTATATGTTCTTTTTGGTAATGTTGCACACTACTTTATGGCACAAGATGTAACGTAACAGTTTCCAATGAAGAAATAATAACTGTTTTTCATTTTCTTTATTTACTAGTTCTTACTTATATACATTAGAATTCTGTATATATACTTCTATTAAGCCGCAATTCTGTGTTTGCACATTTTTAACAAAATATTACAAAGTCCATAATCTTAAAGCAATGCTCTAATCTAAATGCCGCAAATTCGTGCAAAGTACGGAAGTGCTTATACTGTTGACTTCAAAGATCGTCCGCCATCTTTGGGACAAAACCTTTGGGAGATCAGCGACTCCCTATCATCACTAAGGACTGAAAGGTAAATTTCAAGCTTACATATGATTCAAACAGAGAATGATTAAAAATACGGCACTTTATTTTTACTTTTTCTAAGTATATATTTTGATTGAAATCATTTATATATATATATAAAAAAAAATAGTAATCGTTTTTGACCATGATCTAAATGCAGGCCCGTAGTCAGGATTTCCGAAAGGGAGGGGCACAGGTGAACTTCTCAGCTCTTATTCTATGACAAGCTTAGCGAAACGAGTAAAAACAAAGGCGTAGTGATCAGATTCACATCCGCCAATGGTGTCAACCCTCCAAATCGTCAAGCACACCTCTTAACTTTAAAACCTTTACTGTTAAAAATCGATAGAAACTTCACTAAACTCTACTTACATCACCATCAACTAACTTTGGCTTTACATCCGGACAAACTGAAAGTCCTAGCAGAAGCACTGCATTGGAATCAGTTGAGAGGGAAGGGATATACTGGAAATAACCAAGAATCACTCGAAATAAACGTTCAAAAAGTAGGTCTAAACCAAATTCAAAGAGCAGATGTTACACAGTTTCGTTTAAGCAAAACTTTTCCATAAGTGAAGGCATTTATAAAGTTAAGTTTTGGAGAAAGTATTTTTCTTACTATCATTATACATGTCCACTAATTAGTTCTTTTCTATGTCCACTATTTTACGTATGACTACTCCGTAAGTATCGACGTAAACTATCATTCTCATGAGAACCCCAAAATATACCTTAACTATTATAACTATTCTATCAACGGATGGATAGTTGGAAATCAGGAATACTGCCTTGCAGAATACTGAAGAAGAATGTAACATTTTGAGATGAAAGGAAAATTTTAGTACTAGTGGCATCCCTTACGCTGAAATTTGCAGACGTTGCTTGTCTATTCTCATTAGTTTCAGAATATCCTCAACATTTACATTAACCCAGTTATGTGTCAAACCATTCAATCTTACAGCTGTTATTGAAGAACTAGTATAACATTTGAAGTGATGTGCCTCAAACTTGAGAAACAATGCCATGCGCACGAGTTGTAATGGGCAATATTACGAGAATTTTCAATAGCGTGTAGACATTAGGACACAATTCCTTTGAGCCAGGGACGTACCCAGAGGTGAGGGCCCGGGAGTCCGGAGCCTCCCCAAAATTTAAGATTTTTGTGTAATTAGTATCATTTTTTGGCAAAATTATATGCATTTTACGTAAATTTCACATTAAGACACACCTTCCCCCCCAGAAAAGAGCAACTACTGGGTACGTGCCAGTTTAAGCAGTGTACTAGACTGTAAACAGCAGTACATGGACACTCCAATAAAGAAAGTTTCTTCCGCTTGTTTTGTCACATTTGAAATTCGACCCAAACAATACTCTTTCTTGCAAATCATCGCTATAAAGTTCTACAGATGGAGCAATTAAAGTCTGCATCTCCTTCAACAATATTGTTTCGCACAAGGTAACTCAGTTTAAGACATTCCGCCTGATGTTTGTCAATCAGTGGTTTGTGTTCGCTGACAAGATTATACCATCCCAACATTCGCTTGATCAACTCAGGAAAATCGTGGAAAATCTCAGTCACCTGCCTAAGATGTCACGGCAGCAAGTCCCGAAAAAGCGTGCCTCCCCATTGCTGATCCGAAGTCTGCACAAAATCCTTTACACTGTACATAGAACCGGGTCTAGAAAAATATGTTAGGGCTCCGCACCGTGGGATTTGGGTTAAAATGACCCTGAGGTCAAAAAAGTTTTTCTCTATCTTACATGGTTAAAGAGTTATAATCTAAAAAAGTTAAAATGACTGTCTCTTTCCGATATTTTTTTTTAATATGTATCATTTTAATGTGGCTATAACTCGAAAAGTATTAAATTTTCGCAAACCGTAGCACAGCTCGGATTTTAGGAGACTTCTAGTATATAAATTACAAGGGTCTAAAGAAGATACCTGCCAAGTCTCTTGCTTGTGTGAATTTTGTTCCAAGTCAAACTGTAAAATTCCTGGGCTTTTGGTTTAACGCACGGGGAGATTCAGATGTATAAACATATTTTTTTTTTATCCATAAGTAGTAGAATTTCCTAAATCATTGCGAATATTTTAGACAACATACTGTTGTCTTCGTCAGGCAATTTAGTCAAAGGCTAAGTGCATATGTAATAATGTGTGATGTTTGTTGTGTAGTTCATTGTTTTTTGTGTAGATATTAAAATTTGTAAAACTTGAAATATATTTACATTTCAACTAAGTCGTTCATGTATACACTACATATTGTATACAGGCTACATTGCCTGAAGAAGACAACTGTATGTTGTCAAAAATATCTCAATGAATTGGAAGACTATTAGATGCTGTTCCTCTTTTCTGCTGCTCTTCAAAAGAAATGGGCTAAGCTGTATTTACCACGACATACCTTATACTGTTCTGGACGCGATCTAACCTGTCCATCTTTATCCAAAGTTTGCTACGCACCCTATAAAAGTACACTTTTTACAGATGGTCTTCTGGGACATTCTTCATCTTCACATAAATCATAAGCGCAGGTGAATTCCCTGTGCCACTTTTTTACTGTAGAATATTACGTTGCTTTATCATTCATTTTCTGCACCGTATCATTGTGAACTTCTTGAGGCGATAGACCTTTGAACCGGAAGTGTTTAATAGCAGCTCTGAAGGGTCTATTTTCCCGTATACCGGGCCGCGCTGGCTCAGTGGTAGTGCTTGGTATGGTCGGTTCGATTCTTGCTCGTACCATGTAGGCTTTGTGGTGGACAAACGCCGTGTGCGGGGTTTTCTCGGAGTTTCCCCGTTTCCGCCCACTTTCGTCACCAATCCCATCATCGTCCATCCAGCCTGAGCCAAAGTTGCCCAAAGGCCTTGAAAATTAAATTCAAGTTCCCGTATACCCTCACCTTCCGTTTATACATTTAAAAAATGTGTATAAGGTACAGTGGCGGCTCGTGCCTCCAAAAACAGGCTGTTCACTAATTTTAAATGTACATACAGTACTTCTAAAGGAAAAAAATCATTAGAATGCTTTGAAAATTTTAATAGAACTAAGTAAAAACAGTTGCAATTGAAGACCTAAACTGCAAAACATCCCGAGTACATCCAAGCTCCCGTGTATCTTTGAATGGAATGTTTGCTGGCCTGACGAATTACTAAGTTCTTTATTAATCCGGAAACACGTAGGCATGCATAATTTTTTTTAGGTTTCACCTAAAAGCTGCTTAGATCCACTTTGGATAATATGCGATTCAGGTCTTTAATTGTGTTAGATAATCTTTATGCATTATCTAAGATATTAGTTTGCAAATATATATTATTGCTGAATCAAGAGGTAGCGATCACAGTTGAGAGCTTCGGCTCTCCTCTCCCAATACGTCTGGTCAGCGTGGGAGCAGTAGAATACCTCCTCCCTACGGGAGAGGCCTCATCCAGTAGTGGATTGAATATGTCTATGCATTATTATATATTACAGTCATGCCGCTTAGTTAGAACGACGCAGAAGCTTCTCCTAGTCTCCTAACAGAAGAAGTTTCTTTGTACAGGAAGTCAGCCGTCTTTCCCTCATGGTAGAAAATTTGTAAATCTATTTCTGTTGTAAATTTGAACTTTAAAAATTTTATAAAAATCCTTACCTCAACTCGTTTGCTTTTGTTTTATCTCAAGAACACAAAGAGAACTACATTTTTCTTTTGATGTTATTAATGAAAAATTGGTTTGTTTATGAAATTGCGCGGAGCGATTCCTGGGACTGCCACGATTTCCTACAAAACATGCATGCCTATTCTATATGCCCGGCATATTATCTTGCGGTTCTTCACTCTACTTCACTCAACAACACGCAACAGCTATCCTGACAGAGGTTTTCTCTCAGCCACGCAATACAAATATTGTGATGGTACCTTCAACTGAGGCCCTGGTCGACACTTCCTGCACCCTTTCCTTTCCTCTATCCCGGCCTGAGGCTTACTTGCCAGAAAGCCATAAATAAAATTCAAATTCCTTACCAAGATCAACACCGTTTGTTGAGTCGATTTAACACAAGAGAAAAGCGATGTCGCCCTGGGACACCGAAAATATTGAATTAAAACAGCCATTTTTTGCAGTGTGGTCTCCGCTTATAAAAGATTCATAAACTAAAAGAGTCGCTGGTGTACATTGCGAATATTCTTGTGTTACATGACTGGATGTAAGAGTAACCGGGTACTTCACGTTAACATATTTACACAGTAATTCTGCCAGACCCCCCTGTGGAGGATGTTTACTCCCAAAGTCTTGACAACACCCCTAACTTAAAAAATTTTGCTGTGAAAAATCGATAGAAACCGCACAAAATTTCACGTACAAAGTTACACCCTCCCAAATTGACTTTACATCCCGCAAACTGAAAATCCTGGCGAAATCCCTGTTTACGGAATTCTAGAAGAGCGTTTACAGATTAGCTAAATAACGCCTTTTTTAAAAGGCAGATTTTCTCGTCAAGATACCCTCATTCTAAACAAAAAAGTATTTCTGAAACTGCTTCTATTTGTGTTTCCAGCATAGTTCCGAATCCTGTGTTTATGACTATTTCTACAGGAAGCAAATGCACAATACATACGCGCATATCATTTTGCACTGTCTCTTCAAAATGATAATTTCACTCTACTTTACCACGGCGAGACTCTACACTAGAGTATGTCGTGACTTTACTCAACAACACACAAGATGCATGTCTATTCTATATACTAAAGAAAATAAAAATATTTTTAATATATTTCTTAAGTTAAAATAAGGACGTATTTGTCTCTTTAGCTGCGTCCATTTGATTTCCATTGTGCTTCGCGTCACCAAACTAACTCTGCTGCATGAGTGAACTATCTCTGAAGATATCCGAACAGAAAACCAAAGTAGTTGTGCTCGCCTGAGCTGCCAAGCTGTGCAGCGAGATCTTACTTCCCCGTTGCTCCCTTCTAGCACCGAAGAGGCCATGCCGCCTCTCTTCACCTCCCCGAAGAAGTCTGTTCAACTGCATGCATCAGGTTCATTTTTGAGTACAGCGAAAAGCCAGAGCGGAAATAAAAAACAACCATAGACTTATACACTGTTGAAGACGTTCCATAGACTAAAAAGAAAGTGACCATTTTTCACATTATACTGGGCAGCACTTCTGTAATAGGAACAATCTTTAATTTAACAAATTGTATTTTTTAGTGAATTAATTTTATTATTACTGCTCTCAAATACATAACGGTTCAGTGAACCACTGAACCCAAGGCACCGACCGCCACTGATAAGGTACATGTTTGAAAATTGCCACATATACAAATAAACATAATTTGACTCATCAGAATCAACCGAAAGTGAGTAGTGGCACGAGCTTTCGTGTGAATTTCCAGACCTTTTAAAGAGTACAGTTATACAATTCACATTAATACTTGTACTAAGCATATTATGTTGCTTAATAAACCTATATACATTGCATAAATAAATGTATTGTCATTTTAACATTTACCAGCTCCATACACAGGTTTATCCAGCTCAGTTTTCTACTTTTTTGTGTGTATGTCGGGCGGGGGTAACTGGATTTTGTCCGTGTGTACAAGTCTTGCATGATTCTGTATTCCGAAATTTCTCGTAAATATAGGTGTAACAAAAATAATTAATTATTACTTTTTTGAGAGGGGTTGGTTCGTATACTTTTTCTGCTTATTACAAGAACTTCGGTCGAACTGGATCAGAAGATATCGATCACGGGGAAATTAAGCTTAGATGACCCGCTCGACATAAAAGGCGCGCTAATTGCATAACTTCCAGTAGCAGTTATCCGGAGTAATCCGGACATAATTTAATTATTATAAAACAGTAGCAAATAAAACATAAAGAAATCAATTTTAAACAAAAACATAGCTGGAGCCAGATTCAAATTGAATCAAGAGTCAACTTACCACGTGCGTAATTACTGCTGATTAGAGGAGGCTGAGTAAATATCCATCCATGTCACCTCCGGAACTGCTAAAAACACCGTTAAGTTACCCGGTACAAGCCTCCAATGGTCTCGCCGTTCTTCGGTTTATCGCATATTACTTTGGCTAGTTAACATTCCTATTTACTTCAAAGACAATTGGGTGACGAAAAGCACTTGATTTAACTGAGCAAAAATTAACATTATTTTGATATCTCTCAAAGAGGGAATTGGAATAGGGTTGGATTTCACTCCACAAACCAACATTATTATTAATAGACTCGAATTGCCTGCTATAAAATGGTTAAGCAATTTCGGTCTTTTCATCGATAATATAAATATTTCAAAACAATCATATTAAAAGAATCTTGAGTCTGACAATCACGTCATCAATGTGTAGTTTACCTTCCGTGGTGTTCCTAGCTATGGTCTTCGGGCAATTACCTTCTCCTTAATGAAACTCTGAATAACTTTCGTATCTATTTTGTTCAAATAGTAATACAAATACAAGCAGCAACTTACATAAATTCCGCATGTCGACATGTATTAACGGGATACATCTATCATTACAGACCCTCTAATGGAAAGAAACCGAACAATTAGCTACCTCAACCTTGGTGGAGGAGATAGCTAATAGATGTTATTCCCTTTTTTTTTTCACAAGAACCTTGTGTTAGGTAAGTATTGAAATTAACACAGAAAAATTGGCAGCCGCCGCAAAAATCTCCAAATGTATGGGGTGCCTTGACTTCGTAACCAGCTATTGGAGCTGGGAGAGTGTTAAGATGTGAGGAGTAGTCTATATACACAGAAAATTGACGTGCCGTGGTGGTATAATGGACAGCATACCCGACCAGCAACTGGGAGATCCGGGTTCGGGTCCCGGTCGCGGCGGCTTTCAATTTTTCTGTGTTAATTTCGAGATAGCTAATATTTAGTCAAGACTTCTTACATTGCCTTGTTATCGGGACGCGAGTAGCTAAAGAAACCAGCCTCAGCACATGTGTGATACAAAAAGGCACAAATCAAATTACACACTGTAGACTTAAAACACACTTGTCAAAATATATATTGAAATAACAAATATGATGGTGACAGAAGACCAAATAATTTAGAAGAAATTATGGCACGAGAGATATGAAAAATTTAGTTTCTTTTTAAGAATATGATGTTATCCTATTCAAACAGACTATCCCCTAATCAAATTAGTTACTGAGAACTTCGCCCCCCATGAAACTTAACGATAACGAATTGAACATACGAATGCAGACTTGAAAAAATACTCGCTTCAAAATTACAAATAGTCATTCCGGGGCTATCAAAACTCGAACTTTTGTCAGTAAAAGAAGATATTCAAATTTTAGACGTCAGCTGTTGAGATTAATCTATCACTTACTTGGAGAGATTACAGCGGATGAGTTGCTTTGCGGCACACGCCGATATGGGTCCCAGGAACGACCCGGCTTCTCCCTGTGACTACATGGTGCTGATAGTGAGACCTTCTTAGACGTAAAATTGAGACTTCAACCCGACGACTGATGATGAAAGACTGGCCTAGAGAAAGCAATGTTCCCTAACTTAAAACGCCTAAGCAACTCTTTCACTCCTCCCTCGACTTCAATGCCGTTTGAAGGAGCCAATTGCACGAATGTGTGCATTATTAAGGGTGATTCTTTCGCTAGAGGCCTCAAATTATTGCCTATATATATAGATATACAGATGCTTATCAGAATAATGGAAACACCTGAACGAAAGTGCAA
>JAGDQP010008876.1:18105-32610 GCA_022664845.1 Lepisma saccharinum | reverse complement strand
ACACACACACACACACTGAAAATCGGGAAGTTCCCGTTCTGTTCTACATATGCCTGAAGTCTAAGCAAAATCGTTCCATCTTTCGAGGCCCTACGTGCTGAGAGAGATGAAATAATCTTAGGTCAAAGCGATCGGTGATCTCTGGCGCCGTGTTACGTGTGTTTGCTTTCATAAAATGGAGACATCGAAAGAAAGCTCCTCGTAGAGTAAGGGAGTAAAGGGATACATATAATAGAAGGGTCTCTAATAACTTTCCTCTGAGGACTGGATAAATGATAATATCTCAATAAAAAGGCTTCGTGAACCAGATAGTTAGTCGACTCTGTATAAGACATTAGGCCAACAGTAAGACCAAGCGGCCGTAGCTTAGATAATAGAGTGTTGACTTCGTATTCAAGACATCTTCTGTTATATACCAGCGGCAGATCATCCTGACTGAGGTTTTCGTCAATCACACCAGTGCCGGATCTAAGAGGGGGAAGGGGGCAAGCACCCCAGTAGACACGCTTAGGGGAGGCAAACAGCTAACAATAAAAAAAATAAAAGCTCTTAAAAAAGGAAGTAAAATTGCCTATTGAATTGAAATTGAACTAAAAGTGTTCAAAATTTCAATACCGGCGCGCTAAGACATTTTTCCATGTTATTCCACACAACCTACTTTCATCTTTAAAATTCAAAACCGCGATTCAAGTCAGATAGGCAGGTCTTCTGTCTTACTGGAGTTAGTAATAGCGAAGCCACGACAGGCTTCAGAGAAGATAACAAAAGTACACTACGTGATGCGAGATAATGTTGTGGCCGTCACGTCGGCCGGTCGTGTTGTTTGGCTAAGAAAAAACAATGGAAAGGTCGGGAAAAGAGAGGTGGAAGGGGCGGCAAAATTTAACTTTGTCCCCATAGGAAAATTTATAGATCCAGCACTGAATCACACCATGCGAATTCCGGGATGGTACATTTAACTTTAGTCCTGAACGGTTCCATCTCGCATCCCGGCCCGAGCCATAGATGCCTATATGCCATTAAATTAAAGTGAATTTAAATTTTATTTATGGTCTTTAGGCATCTGAGGTTCAGGTCGGGCTAGCGGAGGGGAAAGGATTCGGGAAGGTATCGGCCAGGACATATGTTGAAGATGCCATCCCGGAATTTGGCTGATGTGACAAAAAAACTCAGTCAGGATGGTCGGCCCCTGGGACCGAACACACGGCCTCCCGATTGCTACACCAACGCTCTACCACTGAGCTACGGTGCCTCATTATAAATAAATGAAACAGAACAGTAAGAGTGTTGTTATTAGTTACTCCGTATAGTTGTGTAATTACAAAAAAAGTAAAAAAAAAAAAAAAATGAATTCACATCACTTTTTTTTTTAACTAGTAAAGTGTGTACATATAATCAATTCACACATTATTATTGAATATCGTATCAAACCCGGCGTGAGCCAAGTATACCAAAAGGTCATAAATAAATTTAAATTTGTATTAAAACGTGGAGTTCCGGGATAAAAGGCATCGGGGTTCGGAGTCCGCCATTCGACCGCCCCTGCTATAAATAATGTATAAAATTTTTGGTAAGTAAAAAAATAAATTAAAATCATTCTTTCCTCTACAAAAGGCGATGTTAAGAACCTTAGGAAAAGTATGACAACGGCGACGAATATACAAAATGACTTCAAAAAGGGAGCAGAAAGTTTCAACTACATGCAAAATCCGGAACACAAGCAGAAAATAGTGGTGTGGGGATAATAATCGCAGGCGATTATTTAGTGTGGTAATTCTATAGAAACTCATATTTTTTCTATGTCCCTTTCTAAGTTTACGCACTTTCGAAATATTTCATTGCCAAGCATCTCAGGCTCAAAATGGGACAGGGTAAGGGAGAAGATTTTGAAAGGTTGTCGGCCAGGGCCTAGTTTGTACGTACCATCCCGGTATCTGCCTGGTGTGACTGAGGAGACACCCTGGAAAAGCTGTCAGTATTGTTGACGGCCCCTGGGATCGTTCCCAGGACCAGTGTTCCATTTGTCGGACCGGGGGGGGGGGGGGCCGGGGGTGTTCCCGGGTTCGTGAGGATATAATCTCCGGTTGATTCTGAATATCATTCCAACCCGGGATAAAATCTATTTCTACAGAAAAATGCAGTATGTTGAAACGTACAATCACCCACTAGTTTTAGGACTTCCCCCCACCCTTCGTGATTTAAAACAAATCGAACACTGCCCAGGACCTTCCGATTACTAAGCGAACTCTCTACTAATTGAGCTATGGCCGCTCGGTGTAAGTTATTTTGGATATTGTACGTTGCAACACAGTCGGCGACTGAGTCACTGTTGACTACATCAGCGCCACCACGTAACAGCGGCAATCCCATGTGGAACGACTTATAGGTGATTGCAATTGTTATTTTTAATTACAACCTAATAAATTAATGTTACTGAACATTTTTAAATAAATTAAAAAGTAAGTATTTTGGCATTTGCGTGACTTTTAAGAACAATTAATTGTGTTTTTACACTTACGTGAAGGATAGTTTAAGTGTGATACATTTTGACGAAACTTTACCTCACGACTTGTATTTGTGTGTTAATAATACTGTTTTTGAATAATGTGTTACTACTTTGGTTATTGAAACATTACTTTTAATTTGTGTGTTTTTTAAAATTGTTAAATTTTTAACTTTTTTTATGGAAAACTCCGTTACGTCAAAAGTTTGACTACATCGATTGAGTTAATTGATCTCTCCACTTGGAGTTAACAGGCATTTATTCCTCCCGGAACGAACTAACTTTTTGTATGTTTTTTTGAAATTACACAATTGACAAAGTACGTGCAAGCTTTTACATTTTAAAAATATTATTAAGACGTTTTGGTTATATTTTTTAAGATTCAAGATATTGTTTATATATTTTTTTTACCAATACTAAAGAATAAAATGAAATCATGATTTATGAATAAATGTTGCTGTTTCACAATGAACTTATCCAAAATTTTATAACATTTGAGTTTACCCCTTCTGGCTTCGAAGCTTATTGAATATTGTGAGTGAACACGTCTCTCCACTGTAGCCAAATATTTTGAATACCTGTCCGACCCAACAACGTATGTCGGAGATAACCCTTTACTACGTAAAACACAAAATCTACTAGTTTTTGTTGATTTGACCTTTAAATATATATAGCTGAACCTAATGTGGACAAAATTTGACCATTAATCACTTGCAAATCAATATGTTCTTCACTCAGAACTTCCCGATTTCTAACTGATTCAAATGTGGAGAAAGACATTACAACTTCCTGTGTCCACTTCCGTAGTTTTTGACATCCTATTGAATACCACTTCTTTGTAACACGGTTATACATGCATTTGTGATACATGATGCATATAACCTTGCGTTACCGCGCCTGTTCGCTCAGACTTAGATTTCACTAGTGCCTGTAACTTTGTCGGATAATATTGACCTAATTGTTTGATCCCTTTGACTATACATTTGACTTTTGTGCTGATCTTTACCTTACATTTATCCATACCCTGTTGTATTAATCGAGGTCACTGAAACCTGTCTGTTCCGAAATTTTGTCTAAGAGGATACATCTTTAATAAACATTCCTCAAACTGTTTAAAAGGTATGTCACTAAGGAGTCTAGAACTACACTCATTCTGTAACTTTTCGAACACAACACTGTCGATAGAAGTTAATAAGAAAGCCGCTGTTTTTCTCTTTGATGTCATGAACTTGGCAATGAAGTTTAAAACATGACAGGTAACTTTCCACATTATCTCGTTTCCCGTTAAAAGATTGAAATGTGAAATTTGAAGATGCCATTATGATTTTACCAACAGAAAACTACAATAACTTTCATCAATAAATCCACGCAGTTCAAATCATATATGTTTTCCAACTTCTTATCACAACCGTTAGTTAGTCTTCATGCATCAATAACACATGCACAAAATCGCCCTTGTACTAACCCAAACAATACGATATTTTTTATAGCTATTCATTTAGTATTTCCCAAGCATGAAGTGTTCATACTGAAGTCATTCCCATGCAATCTCTTCCTACGTCGCCAATGTTAATAGGTTAGGTTTAAATTATATTTAGTGCTAGTTAGGCTGTGTTATAAGCATGCGTGGGTTACTTTACATGGAAATGTTAGACAGTCAATCGCATGCATGACAGCTACGTAGTAATACTAATAGTAGTTCTACTACAGTATTAAAACAGTACTTTTCATGAAAAGCTCAACAACATTTATTACGCATAGAATAAAGTAATGTTTATCCATGGCACTAGAACAGTACTTTTCAATGGACAAGTATCTAAACCCCTTCTATTGAACATGTAATTCCGACTTCCATTTCAGTAAAACACAAACTGTATATATCATTATTATCTGCTATCAGTAGCTCAGACTATCTGCAGAATAGTCATTCGTCCAAACATTTATAATCAATATATTCCATTCCTTAATTCTGCGATACATTTTAAAACTTGCTGTCGTATGTTTTTAACAAACTCTCGCCATAGATATAGGGTCACATGGGGTAAGTAGGATGAGTTTTTTTTTTTTTTGTTTTGTTTGTTGGAAAAGTGCTTATGTTAAAAAGAAAAGTTGAATAAAATATTGAAAGTTTACCAAAACTAGGAACTATGTTTTAGCTTGGACATGTATAATAATATGGTAATAATAACTCATATTTTGGCAAAGGAATATTATGTGATGCAAAGTGTCACGATCACTTTTACCCCGGGGAAGTGTGATCACGGCAGCACATTGCAACATTTTCCCATTAATTGCTGAAAAAATGTGATGAATTTGGATTTTTTTATGTTTATTCATAACTACCGATGACACATGGGTACTTAACTACACTTCAGAAACGAAACAGCAGTCAAAACCGTGGAAACATCCTGGTTCTCTACCTCCAAAGAAAGCCGTGTGTATGAAGTCTGCCGGAGAGATATGGCATTTCTTGGGGGTGGGGTGCAAAAGGTATCCTTCTCATTTGACTACCTTCCGCCAGGTAAAACCAATACTGGTGAATGCCATGCACAGCTTTTAAACCAACTAAAGGTAAAAATAACAGAAAAAAGGCTTGGTTTAACAAAGAAGATTATCGTCTTGCATCACGATAATGTTCACGCACATAAAAGTGTCATTGCAGTGGCAAAAATCAACGCGTTAGTTTATTATTTGATGGCACATCCACCTCATTCGCCAGATTTGGCTCCATCAGACTTCCATCTCTTCTTGAAATAAAACTTTGTCAGACCTCAGTTTCTTTGGACGAAGAACTTCCAAGTGTCAGTGGAGCAGTAGTAATGGCATAAACATCATTCAACCAAAGAGAGACTATGTAGAAAGATAAATACGATTTCCCAGAAATCCATGTTTCATTCCAAGAACTTTTCAAATGACCCTCGTATATATTCGTGAAATACATTCAATACCTCACTTGAGGTAAAGCAAGAATCCTACTTGTTCATACATTTTAGGTTTTCATCAAGTTCTTGTTCTTCAGTAAATGGACTGTCTGTTGATCTCCCTCCGCCACTACAATAACTAGCTATCAACCTACCTTTAGTGTTAGTTTTTCTTACAGGCCTACTCTTCCATCCTATTACATATAAAATTAGTGTGGAAAATTGAACATTGAAACTTCTTGACACTTCACGACCTAGAACAATTTTTTACGCTTGAGTTAATTCAATATCCAAAGTCTCTACTGTGTATAGGCTAGGTCCCTAAAACCTCTGTTAGTCTGTTTAATGTAGGTCCTTGGTCTGGCTCCTATGTGTTAGTGAATTTGTACATCAAGAAGGAAACAATGAGTGATCCAATCAAGAGAATTCATATCGAATCATACTTTCCCACATTCAGGATCACATTTTCCCAGACCGGTGACATAGAGGTTTAAGTATGTTCAGGGCACAATCAACATACACTATAATGTTGAATTTATGTTCATGTGAAAGCTTTAACATGATGCTACAAAACGAGATAATTCCCGTTTTCTTCGGGATTGAAACTCATTGCGCTTAGTGTTGTCGAATTTTGATTTCAAATTAATTTACTTCCGTTTTTGAAAATTGCATCATTTAAAAACTATTGGTTGTATGGAGCTTATATAAATAAATAGGATGCTTTTTGATACTTCCCAACTACCAACAATAGTTTCAAATTTTTATCACATCTCAACAAATTTTTATGGCCCGTGATCATACTTACCCCATATGACCCTATCAATAACTAGATATGACAATACAATCAACAAACAGCTCTCCATGGATATAAAAATATGAAGATTACTCACAGAATCACATTAATATCCCAACAGAGATAAGCAATTGTTGTTGTTGAGTCGTATTTTCAGGATCTTAGCTGTAAACAATTTCATGTAGTATGTTGTTAAATAATCTTGCAAAATATTTATTCACCAGAAAGATACATCGTAAAATCAGTTTCTCGTTCTGATCCCAACGCCTAAGATTACGTAGATTGTTAAAATGTTAATTTGTACGTATGTATAAAGTGGATAGTTATTACTTAAACATTGTTGTTAAATTCATAATTTAAGTGTTCAGTCCCACTTAAAAATAGTGTGAATCTACTAAGATTCGCAAAACCTCACCAACTCATCAGGCTACGCCGACGCATGCTGAGGAACAAGTGCCACCTGTGCAGTTTACTAGGACTCCACAGGCTGTGCCTACTTTTATTCCAAGTAAGGTTTCGTAACTTGGCCTGTATCAAGCAGATTACCCCATTGGAATCTGAAGCGTACTGATTGGAATACTATAAAACTCGAGTCCAGCTAGTAGATCAAGAAGATTTGCCCCTGAATGATTGGATTGAGTACTTAAACCATGAAATTTTACGAGCTGCCAGGTGTTTCATCCCACAGTCTGGCGGAACGTCACGGCGACGACGCAATTGCTCTCTACCGACATCCTACAGCGGCGAATTCGGTAATCGAACTGGTCAAAATTGTATCCAAATGTGGTTGTCGAAATATAAACAATTTCGGTTTTCAGGGCGATTTTTCGCCCGGAAGGGATTTAATATTAAAGTTGATTTCTTGTATACTATTACATAACGAAGTATATTGAAAGTACACCGTATATGAAGGCTGATATATGTATCCTTGATATTTTATGAATTTTAGCTCTAGTGAGACAAAATATAAAAATTATTTTTTTCACACGTTATACTGTTGGGTTAAATTTTAATTAGATTAGGTTACGTTTCAAGCAATTTTGTACGATTAGTGTAGTTGAGAGGATAAGTTGAGTCCAAGGCTAACAAGTCAGGTTACGTTACTGTTGGTTATGTACGGGTAGTTTAGAATAGCAACCTTTAGTATTACTGGAGCTTTAGATTCAGTTCTTGCAATATGAATACTGTCTATTTCATGGGAAATCGAATTGTTAATAATCTAATTACGTTATGCTTTATATGAAATCATACGTTACCTTATATCTCACACAATGGGAGCAAGTTTGATGCTCAATGCAACATGATGTTTGTAATTAAGGATATAACTACATGTAAGAGATGGCAGGCAGATCGTGAATTTGATGGAAGATAAATGTTGTAAACTGATGGAATGGATTACATGCAATTTTATGTAATTAATTGAAGCATACATAGAAATATTACGTAGAAATATATTTTCCCACAATTTATACACTTTGTGAGGAGGAACTACAGTAGAAATTTCAACTTTAATATTTGAGTTTGAAGGGAGTTACAGATTTGCAAATTCGGTATGAATATGGTCGTGCTTGCTTTGGTGACTCTATAAAGAATGGTTGTTAAAACAAATATTCTTTATTACCATCAGAATTGTGAAGAATTATTTTACTGTTGTAATGATAATTGATATGCTTTAGTAATAAGAGACGCAGACAGATATATAAGCGCTTCACACGCGCACACACAAAGTTGGCAACGTTTTCCAAAAGGCATAGTTGCTTAATGGAATGAAAAAAGACAGAGTGGAAATGCGTAACAGCCATGTTGCCAAATGTACACTGGATATAATATAATAATAAATCACAGCCATATTCAATCCACTAGTGGATGAGGCCTCTCCCCGAAGGGAAGAGTTGGTCTACTGCTCCCACGCTGACCAGACGGATTGGGAGAGGAGTGCTGAAGCTCTCACTGTGATCGCCACTGTCTTTTGTTCACAGCAGCTACCCAGTTGTCCTCACGATGCTGGGTCAACACCGAAATTTTTGAGTCACCGGGAATCGAACCCGGGACCACTCGCACTGAAGTCGAGCGCGCTACCGACTAGGCTACGCAGGAGCTCGTACACTGGATATACACGCCCATACAATTAATTTTATCTTACACACACACACACACACACACACCTACCCCTCTCTCTCTCTCTTCCTGCTCCTAGTAACCTTTGCACTTTCTTCTTCACTTCGTGTTTTTTCCGACCCATCTAGTCATTTTCCCGCCTCCATAACCTGGCCACACTGTCACCCAGTATCATTGGCAATATGGCGTCTGTTCGTGAAATTCGTGTGCTTCTATCTCAAGATTTCACTATGTAAGTATCCTTTTTTCTACCTTGTTTATCATCTTATATATATATATATTATATAGATATCTGGTCAGCGTGTGAGCAGTAGACCAACTCCTCCCTTCTGGGAGAGGCCTCATCCACTAGTGGATTGAATATGACTGTGATTTATCATATGTATATATGTAATAAGCCTTTTTACAATGATATTTCAGTATCTACTTGACGTATTCACATCTTTCTTTGGCACTCTGGTGGTAATTATAACATTTCACAAAACGCGCATGAGCATTATTCACACCCTAATTTGAAAATTTGTAACTCCCTTCAAATTTAAATATGAAAGTTTTCATTTTTACCGTAGTAGGAATATAAAATGCTTAAAAGGAATGAAACTGAATTATTTATATGAAAAATGCAATTTGCGGCACACTGTTAAAAAAATTTCTTGAACGGATCTGACTGTTACTGTCCGACGAAACTGATATTCTACTGTTATAAAAAATGTACTGCTTTCTGAGTTCAGATTCCATTTCACTAATTTTAATATGATAATTTTAATTTTATTTATTTTTGGGATGATTTTGTCAATGTCAACTGTCAGTATCACATTGGTATCTGCCAATATCAGTAACACATGATTTGCGACTTCCATCGATTTTGGTGTCCGATGTTGACCAATATCGAATGGCAAATAATTATGTCGAAATTTCCGGTATCGAAGATCGATGCTGATCGGTATCCGAGATCGATATTATTTAAAGGATAATTTTCCACTCATTGATTTACTTTCTTATAAATGGAATTACGTTTACTTCTACGGTAGTTTTAGAAAAAAAGTGAGCTTAATTACATGCTGTATTTATTCCATTACGTGTTTTATTCTATTGCCTTGACGCACAGCTGAAAATTTTTGCACTTGTCTGCTTTTGGATTTGAACCTGGTACCTTGTGATTTGTATCTCTGATTTTCCACATAAGTCTTACTTTATGTTATTGCGTTTCTCTTTATGGGATCAAACCGACATAACTTTATTGGTAGCCTTATAGAAATTATATTTTTGAAATAGCTCTCTTTAGCTTAAGCAAGAATTAAACGTAACATTGCATTTGAATTCTGCAGTGTTTCATAACAATCGAGCAGGAGAGGAAAGAGACTGCCAGCATTTTTTAGTATTTTTTTTGTGTAAACATTTGGACAGTAGATGACAAAATAATTACATGGAAATGAGGAGGGAAGTATCCTGTTCAATCTTCGTGTTACCTTTGTAATAAATCATGAATAGCTAGTTAGGTTAGGTAAAATACTCACAGAGCCGGCTCGAAGGGTGTTCGAACTGTTGCCAGAGCGCCAAATTTTTAGGGGCGCCAACCATTTCGGGCACGAATGCATCGAAAAGGGTAATATTAAATTACTTTCTATTTATGAGGGCGCATCGAAAATTTGGAACAGAGTACCTATTGACTTAAAGCCATCAGTGTATTCACATTAGCTCCATTAGAAAGTGGTCGAAATATGCTAATCTTAATCAAACTCAGTTCGTAGCCACTGAAGTATGTTATATACCGCATAAGATCGAAACAATATTCTGAGGAATCTTGTTCACTTTCCAACAGTGGATACATTGATATAACATTTCTTCCATCATCTGTGTCTGCATTGTAAGTAATAAACAAGCTACTTATTTCCATTCCAACTCATCGTGTACTCTGTCCCATTCAGCTGTTGAAACATCTGACGCATCAAATCGTTACATATTTTTTTTTATCTATACAGTAAAAAATAAGCTACATCGGTTGAAAGAATTTCCGAATAGCATACAAAATCAATATCAATATATGTGGAAGTATGAAATTTTAATGAATAAAGTTAGTTTTGCAAATTCATTTGAGTATTTAACGGTCCAACCAGTTACACGCTGTAAGCAGTTATGGATTGATTGACCACTTACGAAATTATATAATGACCATATAATATTCTTGGATGCATATAATGACCATGATCATATAACTGACGAGGTAGAACAGTGAGTAGAGTGCTCGCCGTGTAATCAAGAATCTCGGTTCCTGGTTCTTGCTATTCTATGTTTCGCTTGGCTGAACCTGGCAATCCTGGGATAGTACTTTGAATAAGGCCAGGGCTGATCCCTTCCAAAAAAAAAAAGCTTCTCCTTTCTAAATATATTTAGTATAAAATGGCCAAAATTGCACTGTATCGGGGGACAAATAAATAAATATAACATTATTTTTGTACACCACAGGTTCAGAAACTGTTACAAGGCAGCTCAGCAATTTTCTTCAATTTTTGGTTCGCTTGAAAGCTCTACTCAAAATAGTTCTGGTAACCTCAATCCTGTAAGCATAAACATATATTCCAGGGTACACACAGACCTGGAAAGTCAGGGAAATTAAAAATAGCCAGGGAACGGACCTTGTTATGTGCAAAAAGTCAGGGAAATGAATGAGAAGTCAGTGCAATTATCTGAGTTCATAAAGGATACATACGAAGTTCCCACAAACCTGGAAAAGTTATGGAACTTATTTTCTGAATGAAATTTTTATTGCAAAGTCACATTTATTCATAATTTACAAACAGTGTTTTGAGTTTAGAAAAATACTTGCTGTCTGAAGTTAAGGTCTTTCTCATCATTATGTAGTGATAAAGTGGGAGGTTGGAGGGTATGTGTTCCCTTCAGGAAAGGTTGAGGGAGTTCTTGTGTCGTCTGTCTTCCTTTGTTGTGTATGATGTGATTTAGTAATTATATATATGAGTGGATATTTTTAATGACTCACCTGCCCGTTCAAAATTCATTGCATTAACAGGGAAAAGTGTATTTCCTACCAAGCATTGTACTACTACTACATGGCTGGAGAATGCTACGTCTGTTGACAGGGCCTTACTGCTTTTTGATGATGTGAAGACATTTGTGGAACGTGAAAAGTTCTCACATAGCGAACCAGTGTTTCTAAAACCCATACTTTCATTTTTCAAAAGGTTATCAGCTGATTGTGAACCATTTTTGAGGAAATATCAGACGCCAGAGCCGCTGTCACCCTACTTATTTTTTGACTTAACAGTTTTAGTAAGAAATCTAATGGAGCGAGTTGTTAAGTCAACCAAACTGCCAGTCACCGTAAACAAGCTCTTTGCTATTGACCTGGATAATGTTGAAAATTTACGTCCGTTAAAGGATATTGATGTTGGGTTTCAAACGAAGAAATTTCTTCGAGAAGTAAAATCATCTGAAGCATATGTCAAAAAATTCCAACAAGAATGCCAAAAAATTGTAATTCAAATGATCAAGAAGATTCTTTAGAGAAGCCCTCTAAAATATAAAACTGTTCAGGCATTGTCATCATTGGACCCTTCTGTTATCGCTAAGCAGGCTGAACAGGGGAAACTAAGATTCAGAATGTTACTGCAAGTTATGTATGAAAAAAAACTCGAATTACTGACGGTGTTGTAGAGAAGGCAAAGGTTCAGTATGGTTTGCTTTGTGATCAAGCAGCTTCAAACTTGCAAGAAAACTTTAGTGAGTTTTTGGATAAAGCTACTTCTAATAGGCTAAACGATTTCTATTCTACGCTTTTGTTTGACAGAAAGGCATATGAAGATTTATAGAAAGTTGTAAAGCTGTGCCTAATATTTTCCCACTCTAATCCAAGTGTACAAAGTGGTTTCTATGTTAACACAGCACTACTGGTAGAAAATCTTCATGAGAAAGGCCTCATTGCAGAGAGGAGAGTGTATGACTCAATCAGGTATTTTGGGAGAATACAGAAGGTGCCAATAACACAACAGATGCTGTCACATGTGAGGGGAGCTAGGAGGCGCTATGAGGAATATCTTGAAGATGCCAGGAAAACTCGTACAGGAGAGGACAAAAAAAAAAAAAAAAAAACTGAGTTGAAGGAAAGAAACTGACAGAAGAAATAAAAAGAAAAAATAGAGGAGAGAAGAAAAATTCTAAAGCTTCAAGCAATACAGGAAGAAGAAGCAATTAAAGGTAAAATTGAGATTTTGGAGCAGAAGAAGAAAACTTGATGTGACTCAAAATGGACATTGAAGTGTTTTGCTCACATGAACCTTAGAAGTATGATAATGTATTTTATTGGTTGCACTTGTGCATTCTATAAATCTCCAAGATGTTGTATAAACTGAAAGTTATTATTAGTCATTATATTAAAATGTTTAATGATGTTACACCATAAAGACTACAGAATTTTGAGTAGTATTCAGGTTGCAAATTTTTAAAACTATTTCGTATTGTAGTGATAAAAGAAGAAAAGAAAATAAGTTTCTTTGCGTGGTTGCATTTTTTTTAGTTGCATTTTATTTCATTTGTATTTATGTTCATACCCACCTTTTCAGCTTTATTTACTGTAAATTTAATGTGGGTTTTAATAAATACTGTAGAAGGTTGTCTTAAGGAGAGAGTTGGACGGCTATAGGGATGGTGGAGGCCGTAAATAAAGAGCGATAGCTGTTGGTCAGGGAAATTTATTACTTTAGTCATCGAAAGTCAGGGAAATAGATTTTAAAATTTCTGTGTGAACCCTGTAATTTATCTGTGAAGATTTTGCTCTGATGAAGGAAAATAGAGGGAGGGGAACTCTATTGGAATGTCTGCTCGCGACGTCAGGAAAGTCAGTTTCGTTCCCTTCCATGTCACCTAACACCAGCAATCTTATATGTATCTCCCCCAGCACACTGGTTACCAAGGAGGAAGGAAAGGAACAGAAACCCCAACGTAAATGTGAGCCTCTGGTGAAGAATGTGCGAAAGATAAAGCCCATATATTAGTATAAGATTTACATTTGTAATAACTTTTCAAAGAATTGAAACATGTACATCAATCAAGAAAGGAGGTTTGAAAGAAGATCCCTTCCATTTTTTTTTTAAAACAACCCCCTGTTTTACGTTAAAAAAAAGTAATTTAAATCTGGTTTTTGCCCCTCTCATTTAAAATACATGGCGTCAATAACATCTGCATTTAAAATATCGCTAAAAGGTTAATTATGCTCCTAAAATTTCCATCACAATTTTATCTGAAGGTAACATTCATTAGGCAGACCTGTTGGAGGTTTTTTTTTTTAAATTGCACTATGGCGAAAAATGTTAGTACACTGTCTAACTGTGACTTTTTCCCCTTACAACAAAATAATATTGGAAGTGAGATGTAAAAATACTTCAAGTCGATGAATATAATAATAATAATGATAAATCAGCGTATGGACAAATGGCGGTATTAATACGTGTGCTAATGTAGAATAATGTGTGATGTGACACTTAGGAATCGCTGTGCAGAATTATATGGTTTTTATGATGGTTCTATTCATATAACACACACACCTCAAATTCTCCTTTACGCTTTTTCAGCAAGAACTTGAGGAGGCAGCCAACAAACCCGCAATCGTAAAAGAAGAAGAAGAAACAGCTCAGCCTAAGCACCAAAGTTTGGCACAAAAGATATATGCAGACAACAGGGTATGTTATAACTGTTTAATTTATTCATATATTGTTATACTACATCACTCCATCTACATCAAGCTGTGCTGGTATAGTTTTTACATTAGTGTTTTTCTGCACTAACTAAATGATTACAGTAACATTGCTCAACTAATTATATGACCATACAGGGTGTCTACTGACGTGGCAAACCTTGAAAACCTGGAATTTTACTTTGGACCTGGAAAACCTGGAATTCGAGTAGAAACATGGATTTTTTTTAAGTAATTATTTTTAACTCCATTAATTTCACTCTGTGACACTTTATTTAATTTCACTTTGTTACACTTTATTGAATTAGTAAATCTAACTCACAAAATGAGTCGCGTACAGTAATTTTTTTTTGTGAAAAGCTCTCAGAGACTCTCAAACTTCTTGTGAGTACAGGTGTGGCGACCCCGAGGGTACCCGAGCTGATGTCAGCTATATTTCTTCTTTCTGATTGATGCTCTGTTT
>JAGDQP010008876.1:0-17705 GCA_022664845.1 Lepisma saccharinum | reverse complement strand
TTTAAGTATTTGAATTCAAATAAAACCATTTTAAACGCACCGAGTACCCAATTACAAGTATTACGACTCACCTTAAAACCTTTAATGTGTTAAGTAGTTACATCAATATGAATTAGATATGTTCGGAACGGCACTTGCTCAGTCCTCAGGCCGTCGTTGAGAAGTAATTTAAGTGTGTGTGTAGTTTTTGGTGAGATTAGATTGTATGCTAAATAGTGTAAATACTATGAACAGCTATTTTACATGAGGTACACTTTCCTTAGGATCCCAATTCAAGATTAACCCATTTCAAATTTTAATACGTGTGCTTACCCGTACATATAATAATTGGATAATTTTTAGCTTTCATAATAATTATACCCGAACAGGAATTTGTTGTAAATTTGACTTAAATAGATTTTACCTACACATGGCAGACATTAGACTCCAGTTCTTCCAATATGGCCGCAGACGTTCGTTTTATATATATATAAACCTTTGGTGTCAAACAACAGTGACTGCGGAATAATTTTAAAATTGTGGGTTTTACAGTTGGATTCAAGTGTTTCGGTTAATAATAATACACATCCTTACATGTACATATTTATTAAACTTCACATACGATATGATCTCTCCCCCAAAAATTATAGATATACTTAAATTACATCCCTACGATGCCCAAAGTCAGACCGAGAGCCGTTTCGGAGGGCCTAGTCAGTTCATATTGTAGCAGCTACTTAAGAGAACGACATTAAAAACATAATTTTAGGGTGAGTCATAATAGTTGAGGTTAAATTTAATTAAAGTTGATGTTATTTTATTTATTTATTGTGTTTAGGCAACTTTATCTTAGTCGGTTAATTGATAAAATAAACATACTTTATTTGTTTGCAAGAAGAAAAATATTATAAATTAATAATACATGATATAAATGCATTTGTGTAAATAAAGTAACTGACCGTTCCCCATCAAGAAGAATATGCAATAAAATGTGACCATGTGAATTAAAATGTGCTGCAAAATTGGGGTTTTCATTAACATGAATTAAACTGTTATTGTATAATTTTTTTTTGTTTTGTTTTATTTTTTTTGAGTATTGGTTAGTTTCAATAAACACGAAGAGAGGTAATATTACGTTAATTTTGGATCTGAACTGATTTTTCGTTGAAATTTTATTCAAAATATGAATCATACGTTTAGCTGGTACTTTTTATTTTTTTGTTACTGCACAATTTCCCAACTGCCTTCTGGTAGGAAATATTCTACTTTATTTTTTGTTTGAATTCCCTCGAATTAGTACATTTTAGTACATAAGTATTTTTTCATATTCTGTAATGACTTAGGGAAATAGTATGTGCTTGGTATATGCGTCTTAATTGATAAACATTTTTTTGTTTGTTTATTTGCAAGAAGAAAAATAATGTAAATTAATGATCTGGAAAAAGTAGAAAAATAGTCCTGGAAAACCCGTAAAAAACATGGAATTTGAAAATTGACCTGCAGTAGCCACCCTTCAATACGACAATTTAAACGTACTTAAATGACTTACATATGATCATGATGCGCAAGGAGGCTCTACATTTCGGATGTGTACAGTCACGGAAGAAGGTATTACGGGACTTGAATAAAAATTAATGTTTAGTAGTTTTTTTTTTAATATATTTATGGGGCAGACGGGCAATTATGTTTAAGCTGTGAGATGCCTGAGGAGCGGATGTGACATGCTTATCCTAAAGAGTTCATATCTAGTCCATAAATATAAGTTAAATTGAAAATACTAAACCATAGACTACTTAATTGCTAGACTCCCGTAATATCTTTTTTCCGTGACTGTACCTGTACTTATGTTAGGACTGTATTTTTGAATTTGTTAAGAAGAGGACACCTCAGCCTCAGCTGGCAAAAAGTTTGCCTCAGTTGCCAATTGAGTAAATGTATTTTTGTGAGTACGTTTTCTTAACTATAACTGTTAGGGCAGGATTCAACTTAATTTTGACAGAAAATTGTTTTCAGTCTGCGGTAATAGGTTGGTACAAGGGCAAACTGTAGTGGCACGATGACCGTTGATTCACAACTTCGAGGAAGTAAATTAATAATTTTCCCCCATGGAAAATACCGCCTTGAATTACCTGTGCAAGCCGACCTGCACCTGGGTAAGGCACCGAATAAAAATCCTCTCCCACCCGTCACCCAATTCAGACATCTATGACTTGGCAGTTTAGTGTACAATGTAATATTTTACCACACACTCCGGGCACCAACATACATACTGAGACATTGGTAAATGCCCCTCTTAGGATTTTAGATTTGCGTTCAAGTAAATCTGTTACAAGTACTTGCTAAGAGAAATACTTAATGTTACTGAGGACTGCTTGGATAATTAATAATAATGTCAGTGCAGGGTTATCACCCGAAGACTACTATTAAGTTATACTATATCTCTATACATAAACTATTTCAACCTTAAGAGCCGGAGATCCTTTTCAGAGATGATCAACCAAAAACCAATATTTATTTCACATAATCAACTCTTACATGTAGAAGACCTGAAGCACACATTCACTATGTCAAGACAAACTTCGATATTCACCAATCAAAAACAGTAATTCATCACATTACAATACAATGAATATTAAAAATGTTCAATCAAGACTTGAAATAGTCAACTGATTTAAAATTCAAAACAACAACCAGCTTCTTCAAAATCTTTTAAAATATAAAACTATAATTGATTTAACAATATATCTAACTATTCGATGTTGCCATAACCCTCAATTCGTTCAACCTGTTACTTCTCCCCCGCTTACTCCATTTTAATCAGAATACACATAAAACTCGTAGGTTTCAGACAATCCGCCAAACTTTCTGTTTGATCCTCCAACAAATCTTCGTGTGTCACCCAACTCAGTTGCCCCTGGTTTTGTACTTGTTCCTGAGAACTTAACTAACCAATCGTCTAATTCTCCTTGTTCAGCTATCAAGTTACCTGACTTCTTTTTCCTCTTCCTTCTACTTGCTTTGTTTCCTTTGTTCCCTATGTCAGAAACTGACTTAATCAAATTACTCTTCTTATTATCCCGATCCGACTCCAGTATCCCTCTCTTCCCGTCTTCAATTATTTTATTTAGTTGCTTTTCGCTTTCCACAGATTTCTCTACTTGCTTCTCTCTTTCAATAGGTTTCTCCACTTCATTATTATTGACTTCTTCAGATTTCTCTTCCAGTTTCTCCACTTCCTTATTATTGAATTCTTCAGACTTCACTTCCAGTTTCTTCACTTTATTATTGACTTCTTCAGACTTCTCTTTCTTTTCAGATTTATTTGAATTCACCACAACTTCAGTCTTATAAATAGCTGTATTATCTTCAGTCTTATCGTTCACCATAACTTCATCATCTTTCACAGACTTTTCGGACATGCTTACAACTGACACCTCGTCAGCACCAACCACGACCCTCTGTCTCTTTAGAAACCTGATTCTTCCCATCAGCTGTATTCAAGGAACGTAATTTATGCCAGAGAATTTCATATTTGTGTTCTAAGTCTACGTCTTGTTAAACATACTACTTCCTCCGTATTTGACACTTCCAAGTGACTACTCTGACCTTATAACTCACGAGGTTCATCAAACAGCACTTGTACTGATTGTAATATTGACTCTTCTCGCCTACATAACTGCTTATGCCAATCTGGCGACAAAATATTGAGCCCTTCTCTACCTATAATTACATATTCCGTATCACCCCCAATTACTACGAACTTCATTTTATATTTAACATGTTGAAAACTTGTCATGATACGTACCATTCCTAATACCTTTACCAAAATACCATTAAGCAGTTGTAATGCATTTATCCTTCCTGGCTCACTCATTGTAAATTTATGTCTACGTACGAAACCTTGTGACATGGTGTTATTCCTTGATCCTGTATCCATCCTTATATATTGATTCTATATTAAACAATATTATTACTAAACGAAGATTATCATAGTTCGGGGACACATCAACCATTCTATATCATATAAACATTAAATTAGTTTGCATATCAAGATGCGAGGACAACTGATTAGCAACAATCTTTATTGCTTTTAAACTTAGTGTACCTTTACACATGACAAATGATCCATCTAAGACACAGACACACACAGATATTTATTACCTTAACCTTTTGGATCAAAAGTGATTACACACGTAGTTAAGCTACAAGTGCACAGAATCTTAATTTATAATTTAGTTTTCTGGAAATGAAGCATACTGCTTCTATTTTACTGGTTAGTGCAATGATCTCTTCAATTGAATTGCGCGTACTTCTTCTTGACTAAAATCCACCTTAGCAATTCTTCCCCCTCCGTCCTCCCAAGAACTTGAACGTAGGGTCGCATATAAACTAAGGCAAGGTCGGTCTACATTTTATCTTCAAACATTTCTGATACCAAATCTTTTATATTGTCGAAATCTGGATTGTCAAGGGTTTATTGTAAAACGAATATTTTTAGTTCCCTTCATAGATCATTCTTTTCCATATTCTCTTTACCACTTTTTTGTTTGTTTGTTTTTCCTCTGCTCTTTCGGGTCAGTATTTAAGTGTCCTGTATCTTGAATTTTGGATGAACTGGTTGACTGACGAGGTTCCAAACGAATACTGATCAGGTTCTGAACTCACAGCAATGCTTGAATTATTATGTTCCGAACTAACAGCACTAATTTACTAATAGGTTCCGAACTAACAACAATGATTGATTGATCCTGTTCCGTTAACGAATGAGAAGACTGTTCGTGAAAACATGTTTAGTTGTTTTCAGTCTCTCATTCAGAAGAAGCAAAATTGTCTTGGGGATTGCTGTCTAATATCTTCTACACCGAAACTGCCTCTACTTTCCGTAACCATAATAGTTTCTGAAAGTATTCTTATTATATGTTATTTTATTGACCTTATCGATTAGCTCCTCGTTAGGTAACACACATTCCACTGTTATTCGTGAAATCATTTCCTCTCGCCACACTGGTTTCTATAATTTTGTCACACCAGTTTATTGATTCTCTAAATTTATCTTGATTAAACAAAGAAGCTGCAACATTATTGCATAATAACAGATTAGTTGGATCAGCATGTATTGCTGAAATGCTTAATGTCTTAATGCTGCTGTTGTATCGCCCGATCTACATTATTTATTAGCGGTACTTGTTTCTTTTATTTTGTCAGCTTTATTTTTAAAATATGGATTACATACTTAATTATTTTCGGTCACTTTAATTTCTGGCATTATAGGCGGATTTGAGATTAGTATATTTTGCTTTCTCACATTGCTACCATGTTGTTGCCTACATAAATTATACAATTCGACTTGAACGTTATCTAGCCTTTGAGTTAGGCTATTATTGACAAGTAATAATTCTTTCCTCAATTCTTGAAGTAACCGTTTAAACCCTTGGCTGTTAGAAATACATTCTGACTGATTTTCAAGATTATTGGATTTGGGAAAAATCGACGAGGTAGCATATTGGGCCTTATTACATTCTTTTCTTTAGTTCACAATGGTTCGTGGTGTCATCAAATCTTGGAACGTTCATTGAACTCATTTCCGGACGTCATAGAATGATGAAATTTTGCAGAGCGACTTAAGTCGGGTGACAATACAATATTCGATTGTTACTTTTAATATATTTATATATATTAAAAGCATTTTATTGTTATTATTATTATTCTCAACTTCTTTATCCTAAGATAAATACTAGCGTGCAACTGGCCTGGGTTTTCTTGTTGTAGAACACTTTAGGATTTGCGTCACAAAACATTTAGCATGAGAAAATGTATCCGAACATCGAAATAACTAAAAACAATAAAATTAAATTTAAAAAAAAAAACTTAAGACATTCTTTTAATCAATTCGTACTAAAAAGTATAAAAAAAATGTTTATGCATGACTAAGATGATAAGACTGGGGCGCGTCATTTCAAGAATTTATAAAGTGACTGTATATGTCTTTCTTTTTAGGCATGCATAAACAAAATTATTATTATTTTTTTATTTTTTTTTTTTTTACTTTTTAGTACGAATTGATTAAGAAAAGAATATCTTTTAAAAGTTTTTAAATATTTTTTAAAGTTATGTTTGGCTTTGCAGCATGAACTATTAGCACTTAAATTTAATTTATGCCACCAGTTAGGACAAATTCAATTCAACCCTGTTTTGCCCAAAATGTGGTGATGTAGATGTCCTTGGATAATTATAAATTGCAAGTGATTTAACTGATCGTTGTGTTCAACATGTAACATAACTTCTCCGACCACGGGCAATGTAGAACCATTACTTAAAGCTATTTCGTTAACCCCTGAGAACATCATTGAGGCTCAGTTAATTGTTCGTAATAATTGTAAGGACATTTATCCTCTCATTTGATCCAGTGTCAATGAAAAAGAGAATTAAAAATTGACCTATTTTTAGGGTTAGTTCGTTATCTGATTGCTGTTGGTTAGGAGTGCCTTCAGTATTAATCCCAAGCACACCATCTATAAAAGTTACTGTCATCTTGCCAACTAAATGTTATTCAGAAGGTTCCGACTCTATATGTTGAACTTGTTGATGAGTTGAACGTTTACCTTTTAGTTTGCAGTATGGGCTAATGCGAAAGTGACCTTTGACATTGCAAGCGTGGCAAGTTAAGTTGAAAGCTTTATATTTGCCTACTGAATGCTTATGTAAACATCTAGAATAATATTATTTATTTATTAGAAGTTAGCACAGATACAGCAAAGGCCATTGTACACCGTTCTTGTAACAATGTGATATAACAATAATAATAATAACAACAACAAATAATTATACAGTAGGAATAAGCTCGTATATATATATATATATATTCATTCCACTTTCTCATAACAATTCTTTAGAAATTTACTTTTACTCAGGTAAAAATCTGGTGGTAGAGGAAGAGTATTATAAAGATATGACAATCTGTATACGAGAGATCGTTGGACCAGTCACAATGTAGGTTTTCAGAGGTAGAAATGGTGCTGGGAACGGGCATTTTGTCTGGGTACTCGTAGGTTAAAGAGCGGAAGAAGGTCGTTGGTCCTGAGTGTGCCCTGCATTATTTTATAAAGTACTTTTAAGTCATTTAGTTTACTTTGCGTGTCTAAGTTTTTCAAGTCAAGAGAATTCAAAATGTCTGCGTTAGATTTATATTGGAGGTTGGGTATCCTTGTTGCACAATACAAATAAAGAAATTTTGTACTTTGTACAATTTAGATAAGTTAGTTTCACACGCCATAGACCAGATAGATGAACAGTATTCGATAGTAGGAAGTACACAAGTGAGAAAATATGACCGAAGAGCTCTGAAATCTTAAATATCTGTAAACCTGCACAGAAGTCCAAGAAGTTTGAGTGCTTCAGAAGTTACGAATTCAATGTGAGGAGTAAAATTGAGTTTTTCCTCCAATATGATACTAAGATCTTTGTAATGGTCTACCCATGGTATAATAGATGAGGATAATGTATATCTACATTTTGTGTTATGGGTTTTGAGTGAGAAACTCATTGCATCAGTTTTGCACGGTTTGACTTTCAGTAACCAATTACTGCACCACATTTCAACAGAATCAATAGCGGCTTGAAGGAAGAAAGTGTCTTCTGTAGATTTAATGGTCTTAAAAATTTTGCAGTCATCATTAAACCTTATTTTGATTTTGGCCGTTTTCATCAGATCTACTTTGTGTTAATTGATGCACCACTATAATAAGATGTATTTGGAGTTTTCGTAGAAGCAACATCTGCGTTGACTTGTTCGACGATAAGAGCCCTATCGAAAGTCAATTTGGATTCTGATAATAGGCGTTTTCTAGTACTGTCGTCAGCAATTCCCAAGACAAACTGATCTCTTAGCATAGTGTTAGCATAATTACCATAATCACAATTTATAACCTGACGCTTAAGTAGGGCGTCAGGATACATATTGTTGAATCGTCTGATGTTCGTGTTGCCTTAACAAATGAAATCTGTAACGTTCTACTACTATTTCTGATCTTTTCGTTTCAGAGGTACTGAAAAGTTTATCCTTAACTTGGGTATAAGTGAGCTTCTGCAATGGATCCGGCAAACATGTATTTCTGAACAATTCATACGCTTTAGAGCCAATGACCGAATATAAAAGACTTAAGTGTTGTTCATTGGTGATTTTCTGTGCTTTGACATAATGCTCAAACCTCTCTACATAGCTATATATTTGGCTCACTGACATCGAGTGGGTCGGAGAATAAAGTAATACCCCACATCATAAACTCCTTAGCTGCGCCAATGTAACTTTTGATTTCTGATTCCCTAAAGAATACTCTAAATGGAAGGAGCTAGGTGCGTTGTTAGATTAGTTAATATTGATTCTATATTAACTCACCGATTCAATATCCATGGTAACTTCCTTTCATTATTGCGAGACTATATCACTGACCGCGAACAACGTGTTGTTCTTTCTCGATCATCTTCTAATTTTGTTCCCGTTCTCTCTGGTGTACCTCAAGGTAGTGTTTTGGGCCCGCTCCTTTTCCTTCTATATATGGACGATCTCCCATCTTATCTCTCGTCATCTGAAACCAAAATTCTTCTTTTTGCTGACGACTGTAAATTATTTCGAGAAATCAGATCATTACAGGATGTTGCTGATCTCCAAAATTCCATCTCTGACCTCTTGGACTGGTGTGATGCGTGGAACTTGAAAATAAATCCCTCAAAATCTTCTTCTCTTACTATTTCATTAAAGAGGAATCAAATCCCATCTGCCTATATCATTGATGATAATCCTATTGCTAAAGTTTCTTCTCAAAAGGACCTTGGAGTGGTATTTGACGAAAAACTTCTATTTGCTGATCACGTGACTTCTGTAACTAATAGTTCTATGCGCTTACTTGGTCTTCTCTATAGATTTACAGAAATTAGGGACCTTCATTCATTGAGTATGTTCTACAAAACCTTCATCTCCCCTAAAATTGAATATTGCTCCCCAATTTGGAACATGGCTAGTATTTCAAATCTATCTCATATTGATTCTGTTCTGAACTTTTTTCTTGCTATAGTCAAAAGAAGAATACCATCAGTACGTAGCTTAAGCAAACCCGAGTTATTATCCGTTCTTGGTCTCCACGCATACCTCTTCTCGTCGCAAGCTGGCAGATTTGATGTATTTATACAAGATACTTAACGGTAATCTTAGAACTGGAGAGTTGATATCTAAATTTTACTTCCGTGTTCCGTTGCGAATAACCAGAAATAATAACCTACTTCATTGTGCCACGCCTAGGTTAAGTATACTGCAGCGCTCCTTATTCCATAGACTAGTAATTATGTACAATCACCTTGATTCAAGTATTGATATTTTCGGATCTGAAAACAATTTCCATCGAACGCTAAATACAAATATGTGAGTTATTTCTCTTGTGTAGTATAATCGTTATGTTTTTTTATATAAATTGCTGTGTTATGTGTTGTTTAAAATTTAATTTCATGTTATTTAGTTTGTAGTAAAGTTATTTAGTTTGTAGTGAAGTTATTTAGTTTGTTGCATTGTTATTTTGTTTCTGTCTAAAATGGCAACTCAAGCTGTATTTGAAACTTAATAATAAATAAAATAAATAAATAAACCAAGTTGATCATAGTTCGAGGAACAGATCAACCATTCTATAATCATATAAACATTAAATTAATTTGCGTAGTATACCTTCATGCGTAGTAGCACATGACAAATGATCAATCCAAGATGCATACTTTATTACCTTAACCTTTTGGATCAAAAAGGATGACAATGATTTAACAAACAATAGTACCTTCACGAAAGAACTTCAGATTGGTATGAGATACTGGTCGAATAAAGGGAGTATGATTGTCACTGAACACGTGCGTACTTACTTCATAGGTAATACTAGGGCAGTGGATATTGTTGAAAAAATGGACACTCTATTAATGAAGCAAAACGACAGCTGTTACAGCTTGGTTCTGATGACCCAAAGTTAATAAGAAAGTTGAAAATATTGTAAATGTAAGCAGAAATAAGCAGTGAATATTGTGACTGGTAATTTACGTGTGCTCCATAATGCATTTAGAAAAGGACCAAAACAACTTGGCGAAGATGCGTCAGAGTTTATTATCTGTGTGCACAGCTATTTTTGATGGTTTGCCATCTCGTCTAGTAAGATTTCCAAACAATTCAAAGAAGATATTTCATCGTACATGTTTTTTAAGCATGTTCCGTCAGGATGGCTCCCCTTCGAAAGTATCCTTGAACATACAACAACTTGGAAGAGGAACTGTGAAAGGATTGCCAACTACGCAAGAGTGAAACACAGAGAGCAGAACGTTATTTTGTGATAACAAGTGAAAAATCTTCTCAAGGTTCATTGATTTCTTTCGAAAAGATGAATTTCTTATCAAACTTCTCTTTCTGTTACTTGAGAGGATAACCAAAACTTTTATAAAGAGATCTTGCAAGTTCCAAGCTGTGGAAAATAATAGGACTATGTGTGTGTCTTCGATAAGGAAAACGTGCTTCGTGCTTACAGAATCATGTACTCTAATGAGATAACTTTAGTTCTGTGAAAAGTTTCCGGAAAACAAAAGCGGGTGTATGTTGAAGAGTTCCTCTTGCCTGCAATAAAAAATCCAGCGTGGAGGATGTTCCGATAATTCAAAATCTCTTTCTGTAAACATTCCTCCTGATACACTCTGATTTAATTGGTATTGATTCAGTTTGAGAATTAACCAGTACGGAAGAAGAAAACATAAGAGTTGATGAGTACTGGTGTCATTTGTTCGGACTGAAAGAAAACAAAAGTGATTTAAAGTGCCCAAATGTGGGCAAAGTTGTAAAGGCTTTTACTGGGCTTATCACATGGCATTGCGTTCGTGGGGCGTAGGTTTTCAGCCTCTAGACAAGCATTACCTAAGGCAAGAGCTTCATGTGTAAACGGACATTGAATGCGAACATGGATGTCAAATGTGAGCTTCAGTTACGTGGTAAGAAACCGCATTTAATACCTATAACAAAGGAATTTATAACCATGGCCAAAACTGCACGTGAAAAGTACAGTGCTTCTCTTGAGATTCGGAAAAAATCGAGGAAAAAGAAAGAAATAAAGAAGAAAAACTTGAGGAAAATATCAGAAAGAATTCCAAGAGTCTTAGGCATACTTAGAGCAATTCAAAATTGTTTTTATGCTTCTTCCATAGTTCGTTACTGTTAAAGAAAGTTATTGTATATTGGACTTAATTATCTTCACATCTTGAATTTCGTTATTTGAATAATATTTTTTATTGTATATTACACTTAAATGTATGTTCACAATTTTGTACATCATCAAGTAGGTATATATAACATTGAAAAACTGGAACGAAGAGGGTGGGAGCATGTGGAAGCTTTTCTTCAGATTTTTGAAGTCCATATTTTCTAACGTAGATGTTCCTTAATTTCATAATTCTTACTGATATCGTCAGTGGCAGGCAGCCCTGTAATAACGATACATTTATTTATGTTGAAATTCATTCTGAAATGGTCAGTCATGCAAGTTACGGAAATTGTAGGAAATTTTCTCCAATTTTTTTGCCTTTGTACAATGGTCAGTATTTGAAAGAGACAAACAACCAAATATTAACTGCCATTTTCGGAGATGATGGCTTCAGCCACTGATGATAACTTATATGTATGTATTTTTCACAGTCAGGGTGTGCTCTTACGAAAAAGAGAAATAATCCAACCTTTCTATAGAGAATTTTACGTTCTACCATGATCATTTTCACGTACAACGTACGTGCTACTATTTACTTTTGTTGTATAAAAACTAATTTGAACTCCAATTGAACGGGTCATTTCAGAAACACCATAAGTCAAACAAATCAGCTTTTGGGAAATTAAAAAAAGCGTTTAATTTTGTATACAAACTGTTAATGTTTTGTAAAAAAATACCAAATATACTTGTTACTAACTAACACTAGGTAGTATATAAAAAAGTATTAGGTTAATTCACTGTACATGCTTTTATGGATGTTTAATTTTACGGACTTACGGTGTTTCTGAAATGAACAGACATAAAAAACAAGAAAAAGGTGTTTTTAGGTTGGGATTTGTGAAAATTAAGTTATGTATTATGTAATACTTGGAAATATGAAAGAACATGATTACAGATAATATAGTGTCCATTTTGTGGTAAAACTATGATTTTGAACGTCTTATAAAAAATCAATAGAGTAATGTTCAAACTACAATGGCTCTACTTCTGGACCGTCTTTGTCTACACTGGGCCAAGTCAGAATCTGTTCATAAAACTGTTTGATGTCTTCATCGTCGGGAATGTACGGCATAAGTTTCTTTATATTAGCAATCTTCTTAGTGTTGATTGGGATCACTCCGTCCGAATAAGCTTTGGCTCTAGGAAGAGAGAGCACTGTAGGATTGGAATTTCGCAATGGAAAGGTCTGAAACTGAAGCCCATCAATATAGGTTCTGCAAATTACTTTTTCCTTTGTTTCAGTTTTGTGGCTCATATGCATAAACGTGCTGATTTAGAATGGAACTTTTTCGTTTCTGGGTACACTGCAGCCAGCTGTTTCATCAGACAACATTGTTCTTTTATAAAATTGAGGCCACCAGTTCTTAAAATCAGGGATGTCATCATTTTTTTACCAAGACAACAGAAAATTCATTTTTTGTGGAGGATGACAGAATCAGGTCATTCATTATACGGTTTCAAGGTATAAATCCCATCAGTTTTCCTGATTTTCTTTTCAAGACAAAAAATGCCTGTCACAAGGAAGAAATGAGTGACCTCTAACAGGAAATATTGGTCAGCACTCTTAAACTTGTTTAGTTCTACTAGTGCAGAACATAGCCTAACAATGGTGTGGCTTTTGTTTTGCTCCCCGCACCCATCGAAAAAGATATGTAAATAATCTACATCATTGCAAGAAGATTGTAAGTATTGTAGTAGAAAGAACAAACTTCATCAGGTCCCTTTGCACCAACTCCTTCATGATATATAAAAAGAATGTGACACTATTATTCCGCAAGTGTATGCAGAAAACACTAACGGTCAGCTGCGTGAGGTAAAAAGTCTCTTGGACAGGTATGGAAGGAAGTTGTAAATTTTGCATATAATCTATACAAATCTCTCCTATTTTATCATCTTGACTTTTTTGTGTGATTTCCTTAATTTTCTTGAAAAACTTTTTGGCTATGCGAATATGCATCATTTTTTCACCAGCTGCAGCAGGCTTGACATTGTTGCTAAGGTATTTACTTTTGATTTTGACCTGTAACTCATCACATGTGCAGCATGTGTAAACTTGAGGTAATCCAAATGTCAAAGAAAATTGCTGCTTAAAGATTTTTAAATAAAATTTGTAATTTACATTGATTTACATTGCACATGACACTTGCAGGTTTAGCATTGCCTGAAACACGTTGTCCACGTTCATCATGAGGCAGTTGTTCTGCCTTCAAAAGATTGCCCAACCTTCTCATTCTGTCACTTGTCACGGAGTGAATATTCATAAAAGCCACTTTGCATACCTGATGTTTTCCAGACGATGTTGATATTTCATATAAAAATGTTGAACCTCTATCTGGTTTCGAAGACTCGTCAGTGGGCTTACGCCTTCTTCTTTGCTTAACCTCAGCCGTAGACATCAACGACTGCAGATAGCAATCTTGTTCGTTTTTAGTTGCAAGATGAATAAACTTGTTGAACACCCTTAATCGTTCATCTTCCCCAATGACTTCAAAACACTTTCTTCTGCACCTTAAAACAAAGAGCAAATAGTTTATTAAGGCTTGCTATAAGAAATTAAAGCACAAGGAAACAGGTTTACATTAGGTCAGGTTGGACTAGGTACGGTTGGGTTACGCTAGGTTAAGTTAGGTTAGACTACATTTAAGTTATTTCAGGTATACTAGATAGGTTTCCAATGTATACCTAAACGTTGGTTATATGTAACAAAGCCTTGATAGCCCTATAAATTTCGAAATAAGTTTTTTTAATGGTAGGTCTACAAAATTTAGTGCATTGAAACGACTCAGGCTAATAAAAACATGTCTTTTTAGTTCAAAATATTACATGTCTATTAAATAAATAAGAGTAAAACGCTCTTGGCTCACTGAAGTATTGTGCAGACTTATAAACCCATGCAGCCTTCAAAATAACATTGCTGTACTTCAAATACATTAACAAAACAAATAAGTAAAAATTGACGCTTTCGGCTACATACAAACACTAGTATACGATAAATAGACCTACACTCAAAAAAGTTATAATTATTTTAACTTACTTGCAATCTTCTCCAGTTTTATTTCAAGAATATCCTTCCCAGCGTAGTTTGTGAATGCACGTCCACGAACACGAGCTTTCTTTATAATTTCACTCTTGTAGGTAGACTTCCCTACTACTCCTATTTTCCTCTTTTTTTTTTTTTGGAACATTAGTGTCATCAGACTCCATTATTTACTCAATAAACTCGTAACAAACTAATAAATTAATCACTGTGAACGTAAAGTACAAACAATACGTCACTACAAAGATGAAAACATAACCTCCAAGCAAGCAAACATAACATGTCAATTAAACAAACCCAGCTGTTGCATCAACACTTCGCGCCGCGTCAGCTGTTCCATAGAGAAACACCACAAGTCAGTGACTGAAGGTGTTTCTGAAATCAACTGCAATTCATGCTCGTAATCTAACCCATACTGAGCGGCCTGACTTACGGGTGTTTCTCAAGGGAACAATGTATCTACTCTCAGAGAACACGATTCCGTGCCTAACTCATTTTGTCCATAAATTGACTTACGGTGTTTCTGAAATGACCCGTTCAATTTATCAGCATAGCAGCTAGTGAACAACTTTTTCTGATTTTCTAGAATATGAATCAAAATATTATTTAAGATAATATTCCTGCGAATTCCCTTGCTTTTATAGCTTTTGTTTTGAAAAATCTTTCTGGATATGGTAGTCAATTTTTAGCTACTAGAGTGCTTTACAAAAATGTAGATGTAGTTTGAAAACTACTAAATTGAATACCATGGCCATATTAGCCTGTTTCAGAAAAGGTTGAGCCGGGCAGTATCTACTTTGATTAAGTGTCAACATTCAAAGTATCCGGCGTTTTAGCCATTCTTTAGTGATCTTACGAACAGTCATGTTGATTAGTAGTGGTGTAAAGTGTGCATACAATGGTATCTGTATGCTAGGAACTAAGCATGTTCATACAGAAAGGAGAAATTTAGTAGACTCGCTAATGGCATCGATCTATACACGAGACGTTAAAGCACCAATTTGTTTTAGCAGTTGGCCGCATTGATTAGGCTTTTTGAGCTGAAAATTCTTAAAAGTCCAGCTTCGGGTATCTTCGGAAACAGTAAACCAAAGATACCAGGTTCTAGCCCTCAAGGGTAAGGTGAATCTTCGCAATCGGAAAAAGTTTTTTCTTCTTCTTTTAAGTGATATAAGATATGTTGAAATGTTATTAAGTGTAGAAGGAAGTGGCATTCATTAAAATGTGTAATGATATAGTATTTCGAAACTATGTATACATGTAAGCACGTGATGGTTTTGTCACCTATGTTTCCACACGTGGAAGCACATTTGCATTGAAAGGAAAGACAGCAAGCATAGTTCTCGCATCCATAGTAGAATGAACAAAACAAAGGATAACAAATTATATTGTTTTCAACGGAGATTAATGCCATTGTGTTGGACACCGAAAATTCAGTCATGTTTCTTCAGAAGGAGTTTCATCAGAAGAAGTTTGGTAGATGTGTTCATGTTAGCTCAGTGGTAGAGCGTGTGGCTTCTAATCGGGAGGTCCTGGGTTCGAGTCACGTTTATGACATACTTTTTTATGTAATGATTTCATAATTCAAGGTATGAATAATTACATTGAAACAAATCAGTTTTTATACCAGGCTGTCCCAGAAGTCCTGCACCATCAGCACACTGACCTGTATGAGGTAAAACTGTGGGAGGATAGGTGGCGCCACCATTGAAAACTGTTGGCAGGCATAGAGGACAGGTTCGTGGGATCAAGTGAAGGTAAGTACTGCGTGTTTAGCGAGTGTTCCCGGAAAGTAAAAAAGGGCAACATGAGTGAGGACCAAACTGCAATTCGAGCTGTGCTACGATTTTTATGGAAAAAAGGACTTACTGCAAAAGCTGTAGCGGAGGAAATTTGTCGTGTAGGGAACGAAGCAGTACTGGATCAAACCACAGCTTCCCGTTGGTTCAACAAATTTTCTTCGGGTGATTTAAGCCACGCGGACAAGCCCCACAAGGGTAGACCTCCGATGGACATTAACGGCCCTCTGCAAGATTCTGTGAGTGCTGAACCACAATCGAGTACACGTGTGTTAGCAAGAGTGGTTGGGGCATCCAAATCGACAGTAAACCGTCGCTTGAATGACATGGATTACGTCACTAAACAGCCCCGACAAAGTCCCCATGAGCTGACAGAGAAGCAGACCCAGCTCAGAGTGGCAATGTGCCTGACTTTGTTAAAAAAAAAACGCGTGATATTCGTTTTTGGAGGAGAATTGTGACAGGCGTGGGTGTTTCTGAAAAACCCTGACACACGAAAACAGTGGTTGAAAAAAGGACAGGAAGCCCTAGCCAATGTGAAACAGGACAGATTTGGGAAAAAGCTCATGCTGTGTGTTTGGTGGAATATTGACGGGATAATTCATTTTGAGTTTGTTCCCGAGGGTCGTGCTGTAACAAGTGAACTGTATTCTGAACAATTATGCCGAGTGTATGCCATTCTGAACGAGAAATATCCGGCATTAACGAGAAGGAAGAGGTTATTGCTGCAAATTGACAATGCTGCGAGTCATCGGTCTCGAAGTGTGACCAACAACCTGGCTGAACTTGACGGGTTTGAGTTGTTACCTCATCCTGCCTATAGTCCAGATGTTGCACCCTCAGATTATGGTTTGTTTCGCTCTCTCTCACATTTCTTGTGTGGTCGGCAATTCAATTCGTATGATGAGGTGCATGCTGTCTGTCGCGGGTTTTTCAATTCTAAACCTGCCACCTGGTATCGCCATCAGATTGAACTGTTGTCCCAAAGATGGGTGAAGATCATCGAACATGATGGCCTGTACTTTGCTGAATAAAGGTTTACCTTTGTTTCTGATATCCGTGTTTCATTTTTCTCCTTGTATGGTGCAGAACTTTTGGGACAGCCTGGTAAATGTATTCACACAATCATTTCAGGACAAGTAATTATTATGTATAAAATGTATCAGAGGGATGGCGGGTGTTGAAAGAACGTCGGTAATTTTTTTTTATATGTGAATGTTAAATACAAATTAAGTGAATCGTGTACTAGCAATAAATAAGTGTATGTAGTGTATTTGTCTGGAGCTATTTTTGATACGGAAATTACTTCTCAGTATTCTCATTACAGCATGGGGTTCACGTTCTTGAAATACAATAAGGCGGTAAAAAATGCGGTTATAAAGGAAGAAAATCCAAAGTCGAATCATGGTTCGAGACACTAAATTAAATATCCCCCAAAGCATGTCCACAGCAAGTTCACGATCCCCACCGCCACGAAGAGTCACTTTAAGGAGACGAAACTGTTCTTTAGTAAGGAAGGCAGAAGTTCTTTCCATAGGTTTTCAGTTCAATTCTCTGAAATACTTTTTTTTATATGGAAGTGGTGAGGATTTGATCTCTCTCTCTCTCTCTCTCTCT
>JAGDQP010008875.1:32866-51748 GCA_022664845.1 Lepisma saccharinum | reverse complement strand
TGATAACCTATCCTAGAGAAGAGATTTAAAATGATCATGATAACCTAGAAAAGAGAACGGATAAAACATTCGTTTCACTGAACTTTAAAATGAATTTGCGATTTTATTTTATTTTTTAAAGCGAAAAACACCCTGAAAGTCAGTTTACAACATTTCATCTACATTTCGTGGAATCTTCTTTTGTTTTCAGATCTTCCGACGCTGTAGTGGAGACTGCTGGATAAAAGGGTGAGAGCGATTCTCAGAGTCAGGAAGAGAGAGAGAGAGAGAGAGAAACGATTTCCAAGCCGAAACACATGCGTCAGAATAACTCAAGCAAAAACGAACATTCAACGATACGTGCGTTGAAACAGGAGGGTAATGAGGGGATGACTACTTAGTGTGCAATCGTTTGGAAATACGAGGAAAATTTATTGATCACAGCGTCTGCTATCTCCTACCTCCTACCGTAGTTAGAAACTAGGTGTATATTTCTAAAATTTCTGAAATTGTGTTCAGAGAACTACATTTTTACGCGATCGCAATTTTTTTTCTAAAAATTTTTCGTACATGTAACTACAATATTTTTTTTACTGGAGAAGGTGGGGGAAGTTGTAACAAACGAATTTTGTCTTATTTCTATTAGAGGATGGAAGAGTGAGTTACAATATGAAAAAAAAAAGAAAAAGATCGCATTCTGTTTCCCTAAAGGAAACAGTTATTTCTTGGTACTTGCTTAGTTTTCTCAAGAACCGGATGTAAGGTAATTATGACAAAGAATTTTTCTTTTCTGTAACGAGCTTCGGTTACTATTCGATGGGTCGTTGTGTACACTTGAGTGTTCTCTTCCACTTCATGTTCAAATGAAATAAAAAATTGGATTTGTTCGCGACACTCATTCTCTTGAAAACAAAAACAACAACAAAAAAATGATTCGGTTACATAAACTTACGGTTGATTCGATTACAACATACTGATGTGTATAATGAAATAAGTAAGTTGAAGCCCTGTTGGGGGAAGGGAGTCACTCTTCAGTAGCGGGAAAGAGCTGAGGGGATGTTACCATGTTGTCACTTTTCCTTCTTTCATCTCCATCTCTCTCCATCTTTCTCTTTCTTTGCCTTTCTGTTCTTTTCTCTCTCTCTCTCTCTCTCTCCCTCCCTTTTTCTTTCTTTATATCTCCCTTTCTTTGTTTCTCTTTCTCTCTCCATTTCTTTATTTTCTCTCTCTCTCTTTCTCTGTCTTATTCTTTCCTTTTCTCTTTCCCTATCGTTTTATTTATTTCTCTCGCTCCCTCTTCATCTTTTTTGTATTTTCTTCCTACTTAACTAAAGACCTCTAAACAGTCTTTAGTCTTTAGTGTATATGTAATTACCTTGATACTTAACAACCGTAAAAATTTGGAAATACAACGTGTTTCAAGATACGAAATTACTGTCAGAAGAAGTAATATAGAAAGCTTGTGTGTCAATCAATGGGATAGAAGGAAGCTAATGAGAGACAAAACGGAACTATTAAGAGATAAAGGCATTTTAGTAAAATTTCAGACAAAAACAGGGATATTCAATCACAGTAGATTAGACCGAATAGCACAAATATTAATAAGTAGATACATATTAAGTCGATAATGTAGATAATAGTGTTTATATTTTTGTTCGTGAAAAACTGCAATTATGAATGTCTTACCTTGAACTAGTATATGATGTTTTAGTATTACATTGCATAAAGAAAATACCACCATCTCTTGAGCAACATGCATTTAGATATTTAGAACATAAAGAAATAAATGACAAGCGATATTGCTCCTAATATGGTTATTTCTAATGGTAGATCAAAGTTTCATTTTGGAGTTAAATAATCCTTTTAAGCGTTGAAATCATATCTGAGCTAAATCATAGCTAACACAATATTAATATAACTAATATCAATACTTGACCTTGAAATTGAAGTTCTTCTGTGATTGATATAGGAGAAATTATTTATACATGAATCACATAGCAATTTTATAGAGCGTAACTTATCGAACGTGACGTAATCTAATCAAAATGTAGGCCCTCAAGTCAACAGCAATATTTATTACTTACATTCACAGTGTTTCCCAATCTGAGGTCCGCGGACCCCCATGGGTCCACGACAAGCATATAAGGGGGTTGCATTAATTTGACGTGTAACCGGAATTTACTTCCAGATATTATTCAGACTTCCTTTTATAAAATAATTTTAAAACAGGATAGTGTTAACTACGAAAGCCAAGTTAAAATCGAATTCAACGAACTCAAACAAATCCAATAAATAATTTAAATGAACGAAACATTTTTGGTCCGTTATGATTATCTATCCTCAAGTTGGATTTCCACTAGACGCTTGAACTAAAAAGAAATGGAATAGGCTAAATTACAATTACATGAAATAATTGATGCAAACGTTTTTCGATATGAACACAAGTTTCATAAGGATTTTTTGCTTTGCTAAACACTGCCGTTACATACAACTGCAGAGGCCTTGTTTAACATTATTAATAATTTTACCCTTGAAAATGAACTCGAGTCGGTTGTATGTGTTGGGATTAGTACAGATGGTGCTCCGACAATGGCAGGAAAGCAAACAAACAAGTAGCCTTACGAGCCTAATGACGGAATTATTTATGCACTCATTGCCACATTGCTATACTTCCTATATTTTACCCCTGACAAACAAGGAATTAACTGATGGCATATGGACTGAAGTTATTTGGTGTAGTTTGTATTAGAATACTAATAATAATCCAGGGAAACGAAGAAATGTTTTGAATTATAGGAAGAATTTAAGTTCCTAGAGATAATACAACTTCAAGGACATCTTTACTATAAACTGAAAAACTAGGGTGAATTCTTACCGAAATATACTTTCATCCCGTATATACAATACATTAATTTCTAACTACGGTATTATTCAAGGAAGATGCCCATTTTTTACCATAATTACCGCCAGCAAAAATCAATTATCTTTAGCTCAAAATCCCGGGAAATAACCTACTTCTATTCAAGGGCAGAGATATATGTTTGGGTTTACTAGTACATTGTATTTCACTATAAACCTCGCTGGCATTGCTCCCTCATGCTCCGGGCTCCAAGCGTCGCCCCATACTGTGAAAATATGGAGCAGTGTAACAAAAACTATATAACAGATAGAGACAGTGTAACAATAAATATTTTGTTATATGCATATTTAAAAAGTTATGTAAGTGCATAATGAATAATCTTGTAAACAAGCAACTACATATAGGTTTCTTGTAATCAGTCTGTTGCTATAGGGCTTTGAGAATATTATTTCAAAGCATATCATAATGTTGTTACGTCTCGTGGCTTCCCCCGTGCTTTTTTGAAAGAATAGGAATAACTATCGGCACGTAACGGTATAAAGGCCATTTGAAAAATTGAACTTTAAAATAGGGTGGCAAGGCTGACAAGTGGGTGCTTGGGTACAGGGAACAACCACAGTGTGTTCCGATTGTGTTGAATATGTATACTTAAAGCTTGATGCGGATACGTCGAATTGAATGGAAGTAGTAAATATTTAATTTTTAAAATTGACTGGCAACACTGGCAACTGTGGGGCATGAATTACCTCTACGACGCGTCCCGGTACGTAAATACAAAGTGAAATCTAGATATTTTAATCGTGTGGCAACTCTAGCAAACTAGGGGCCTGGAGTGCCTGTATGACCTGTCCCAGTACCTAATGAACATGTATGTCAAATTTAGTCAAATGAATGCACACGTGTATATTTGTATTACAAAAGGCATTTCTATAAGTTAAATTTTATTCTTTTCTGGCAACACTGACAAAACAGGTGCTTGGGTTCGGGGACACCCAAAACTTTCTTTTCTTGTGTTGAATGATTTTTAAGCTAAGTTTGGGGCAGATAAGTTATGGAAAATATTTTAATGATTTTTAAAAAGTTGGCAACACTGAGAATTGGGCAACTCTGAATATTTTACATATACCAAAGATATAATCTAGGGTCTAATGTATGTTTAATTTCTTCTTAATTATCTATATTAAAGTAATTGCTGAAAGAGATATGAGCAGTATTAGAAATTGCCGCCTTGAAAAAAATACAAAGTTTAGAAAAAAAAAGAAGTCTCATATTAAAAAAATAAGTTTGAGAAAAAACGATCTTTTTTTTCTATGTACAGCGCTAGGTATACCTTTACCTTCTTGTCTTTTATATAGTAAATAGCTTAAATTTTAATAAATAGCAAATGTCATCAAATTGTGTAAAATAGAACTTACAATTTTTAGTAATTGCTTATGAATAGACCGAAAACTCGATTGAAATGTTATCGAGGCTACTGCAGATGGAGTACCTATTATAACCCCTACCCATTTTTATTTTTAAGAAAATGTTTAAAACGTTTTAAACACTTTTTTACAGTCTATAAAAACGACGTGTTTAAAAAAAAACACAAAAATACATTTAAAAAAAACATATCTTTTGTTCATTTTTAAAGAAGACTTTTTTTCCAACCCTGGTAAAATGGTCTGTATCTCCTTACATTTTCACTGAAAATTTGATTAATGATTTTTTAAGTGAAAAATGGCCAATCACCACTTACATAATTGCGAGAAAGTGGACGAAAATATTTCTAATGTATCCTTGTAACTGTTTCATACTACAAACCTATTTTCTAACACCCCAATTTCAATATATTATGTTAAGACTTTTAAACATATTTCCAAGTTTGCTTAAATATATTGACTTGGAAACACTGGTTACAGAAAGATTATCATGCACTGGCATTTAGCAACGTATAATGCAGTGAAAAGCTTTTAATGTCCAATTTATAACAAAAAAAAGGTGGTTCATATTACCACCTTCTCTCCTACGTGTTTTCCTACAGTGTAACATTCAACAATAATATTTGTTCAACATGACGATTGATATGACCCTATGACAAGCCATAGAGTGCATTATTCATGAGAATGTAACGAAACAAAAGATTTATCACTTTTTTTTATGTTATTTAGATTATAAACTGATTTAATTTCATATTGCACGATTAGTTAAAAAGAGAAAAGAAAAAGATTTACTATTGTTTTGTGTATTGCGGATCGTCGCGTAGCTGAAATAGTTTAAATGATGGCTAATAGATGGCAGAACAATTTTATTATAGTGAAATATGGAAAAGTAGAACTATTGCGATTGATTTTTTATTTCTCTTTTAACACAAAGGTTTAAAAGCATCATAATGTTAAGAAGTTATATTTAAATACACTTTGAATAACGATGTGTCCTTGCGCTTGTTTTAAATGTTATATGGCGTAATGAATTAATGTACATATAATTATAAATAATCTATATCGGTATTTGTCAACACAACAGAACAGAACTCAAACCTAGCCTGTCTATGGTATGTTAGCGTACTTCCGAGGACTCTGTATAGCAAACGTACAGAAGAGATTAGTACGTGTACAGCCATTACAGGATTGACGACATTTCTCGGTGTCGGAGGGTGCGAGATAGTCTGAGTTTTTTTGTAACAGTCATTGCACAAAGGCTGTTCATCACCATCATCATTCACTGCACTAATTCTATTCTCACATCTCTCTTTCACCATATCGAAACCCAACTCTAAGGAGTCTACACATCGCCTGCCACAACACGTAACAAAAACATCATCAATAGCTACTCCAAAAATGACCACTGTAGGTGTCACTAGCAAACACTCACGTAGCTCCGACCAACTGTCTACTAGCTCAAGATCTAGGTCTCCAATTCAAAACTCTCACTCTCCACCAGCTAAGAAAACACATCGTCTTAGTGATTCAGCATCGGATTCTGATCCAATGAACATCTCCATAGACGATGAAGAGAACTTAGTAACAGCTCCAGAAACTCAGTTCTATTCATTTCTGCTTACTAAATACGATACAAAATTTCAAGCACCGAAGTGCCTTCTTCAACAATTACTGAAATACGTACAAAGAGACAAGATCCGTGAACTAATTCCTACTAAGAATGGTATCATAATCAAATCACCCGAGCCAAACCTAGCAAAACTCATTCGCAACAAGTACAGCTTTGAAATTTTTGGAACGCAAGCACAGCTCACAGCACTCAATTCACCATCAATAAAACAGCAACCACCGCCTAGAAAAGCACCTATGTTATCAGTTGTAATCCGAGGAGTTTCACCAGACACAACAGACAATGAAGTACAGTCAGAGCTAATCACCGAAGGTCACGTCATCAAGAAATGCATCCGGATGATAACGAAGATTGGCACACCCAGCTACATGGTCCGAATTCTCACTACAGATCAACTCACAATATATAACCTTCTCAGAAATGGAGCATTCATCTACAAACGAAGATACCGTGTTGAACCTTCCAGATCACCAGCACCGATGCCACTTCGCTGTGAGAAATGCCAAATTTACGGAGACCATACAGCCAATGAATGTAAAGTTCAACCGATTTGTGGCTACTGCTCTGAACCTCACCTAACCAAGTCATGCACCAACCTTCAAAATCCGCCGAAATGCAACACATGCGAAGAACAACACCCAACATATTCATTTAAATGCAAAGAGAAACCGAAACCAAACGCAGAAAACAACATGCCGGTAGTACCACTCCGCATACCAGAATCAAACACAGACAAGATCAACGACTTGTCTCTTCCAGTGCCTACTACAGAGCAAATCATACAATTCATCACTATAACTCTACAGAATCTATATCCTTTCAATAAAGAAACCATCCTATTCAAAATCCAGCAGGCAGCACAACAAATTTTCAAAGTTAAACCACAAGCTACATATTCAGGCCATCATGTCTTCTTCTCATTTTCACCTTTCACCTAAACAGCTTTGCTTCGTCATCCATCATCAATCACATCACTCACTCACCTAACATGTTCATTATTGCACTGTACTCATAAGTGTTATATGTTGGGCTCACCTGTTGACATTACCATCTAGAGAATCCCCTAGATGAGAAGAACAATCACTCATTCGTCCAATTGTTATTCAAAGTGTTATGACGTGTATCGCACTTCATACCCATACACCATATCATAATCATCAGATCCGATAACCATGGTTATAAGCACAATGCTTATGACGTCCTGATGAGAAAATTTATGAATATCAAGGATCAATAAAGAGTTAACTGAAACCTCTTAGCCCATCTAACCAGCTCATCCTTGCCTTACAATCCTTAAATAACACTTCCCTACAGCGAGGGCGTAACCCTTGGGAGGGGCTAGTCACACCGGTGACTAGCAAGACGCGAAAAAAAAAAACTTGTCAACAGAGACCAGAGCCCTGTTTCATGAAGGAACTCTGCAAATCTTTACTCTCCACTTTTCACTTTAAAATATTTCAGAGCGCAGACTAATTCTGTTTCATGTAAGTCGAGAGGACACTTTGCAGAATCCGTTTCATCATAGTACTCTGCACTTTTCATGTTACACTTCATTCGTTGATTTCGTTTCATGTAAACAAATTTTGAAAAGTGAGGAGTAGTGGTTTGAAGAGCGAAGAGTGTAGAAACTCTGCACGATTTTATATGTTCCTGTTTCATGTAGGTTTATATACTGCACATATGTGACGGGTACTCTTCAACTCTGCATTTTATTTTGCAAACTGTGAAGGGTATTTGCAAGTAATTACTAGCGAACTATGGACGTTTTTCCAGTTATGATATTACTATAATTATTTTATATACTTCGGAGAAATTTGTTGGGTTTGATTGGCGATGATTCCAGTGATGAAAGAAGAACAGCAAAATTTTGACAGGGTGAAAACCAGTGTCCGATTTGTACAATTTCCAGAGTGGGGGAAATTTTTCTCAGAACGTAGAACATCGTATTTTAGATTCGTTCATATTCCAGCTTGGGGGGCATTTAGGAAAACAGAGCCAAGGAAGAACTTTGCAGAGAGGGGGAAATCCCAACCACCCCCCGCTTCAAATAGAACACTGGGGAGAACAGTAAGAGAGAGAATTTTGAAAACTTCAGTAACTTCGGTGATTCCGCCACTCTCAATTTGAATATGCCCTTTCTTGTATTATTGCCCGAATAAAAAACCTACAGAAAGAAGCATGGCATTATCCTCAAAACAAAGGGTGCTATCGACATTGCATTGATTAGGAAATGGAGCACAAATGCATGGAATATGCCATGTGAAGCTTGTAAAGATCAAATTGTTCAGAATCTGGAAGTCTCACGTTGGAAACTAATGTTTTATGTTATCTGTGTTCCAGTATTTGGCTTAAGTATAGTATGCACCTTGTATTTCAATTGGCGAGGTTCAACAATGTTGGGCTGCAGGCACTTCTATAAACACCGAGTGACAACCAGCAATCCAAAAAGCGTTAAGAAAATCCACATATTATTATTACTTTCTTAAATACTCATTCTAGTTAATCAAGAGGCAGAAACATGCAGAGGATGACTAATTGTGACACTTTGTGTTATGAATGACACGTATTCTGCCACAAAACACGGACAGTATCTCGAGAGAGCGATAGCGAGCGAAGAGGGGTTAATTAAAGTAAGGATAGTTTTTTCTTCACTATAGGTATTCTTCTAAAATGAGAGAAAAGAGACTAATCTCTGTCTTACTGACCGTAAGACAGTTCGATCACTGCCGCAAGGAAGGGGTAACAACTGCAATGACTGCACAAGACGTAAAAATGAAATATATATAGCGTCTTGACGGTCTGCTTCATTGTAATCACTTCACGACTTGTTTAGTCTAAACATTTTAAAATAACTTGTTAAACCTGGAAACATAAGATGAGGGTTAAACGAAGCGAAAGCGAGATGTACGTGTGTTTGTTAGCGATAACTATTGCTGTGAAGTGAGAACTACATTTTTGCGGCTTAGGGCGGAGAGTGCACGACAGTGATGTGCATCGCGATAATAAAACAAAACTAACCCGACTTTAACTAACCCCTCTTCGCTTGATATCGCTCTCTCGAGATGTTGGCCGTGTTTTGAGGCAGAATACGTGTCATTTATAACACAAAGTGTCAAAATTAGTATTCTTCCGCATGACGCCATGTTTCTGCCTCTTGATCAACTAGGGTGAGTATTCGAGAAACTAATAACAAGATGTGGAGTTTCTTAACGCTTTTGGATTACTGGTTGTCACTAGGTGTTTATAAAAGTGCATGTAACCAGAAATAATAATAATAAAAACTAATAAGAATTGAAAAGAGTTTTGACTGAATCAATATAAACTCGATGTTCGAGTGACCACCAACTACGAAACTGCATTCCAACATATTTGATTATGTAGAAGGAACCTCACCAATTGAACTGAAGGTGCATACTCTACTCAAGCCAAATAATGAAACACTGATAACATAAAACATTACTTACCAACGCGCGACTTTTCCAGACGCTGAACAATTTGTTCCTTACAAACTTCCAATCTCTGATGTCGTTTGAAGGCCAACTGATTTTGCCCTTCCTAGCACCTTCTGCCGAGCCTCTACGTTTTTATCGTTTGTTATTCTTGAGGAGAAAGGTGCAAACAGTGTATTCCTTTGTTCTATGATTATCTGTAGAACTAAGGATTTCTTAGGTTTTGTTTGAACTTTCTTTGAGGGCATTTTGGGATAGTCCAAGCTCCAACTTTGTTTACATTCTGCACTTTGCAAGAGATATCCTTGAAGAGTTTGATTTGCAGAGCCAATGAAAAATATGAAGAAACGCGTTTCCTCTTCACTTTGCTGTTTTTGAAGAGTGAAGGGAGAAAGTGCAGAGTACGCGAGATGGAATGTCTCATAAACTCTTAGCTGTACAGTCTGCACTTTTCTCTCTTCAAGATTACTTTGCATATTTTTGTTCATAAAACAGATAACCCAAGGTAAAGTGCAAAACGAGGAGTGAAGAGTTGCAGCCCCAGAACTCAAACCTAGCCTGTCTTTGGCAAGTTAGCGTATTACCTATGATTCTGTATTGCATATGTACAGAAGAGATAAGTACGTGTACAGCCATTATAGGATTAACGGCATTTCTCAGTGTCGGAGGGTGCGAGTGACATAATATATTAATTTTGCAGTCATTGTAGAGGGACTGATCATTTTCTGATCATCATTTTTCATTTCGATATTCTGCTCCATTCATATTTATCACCATGCCAAAACTGACTAAAGTACAACACCAACTGCCATCTGTAGTGCAACGAACATCATCCAAAGTGACAGCAAAACTGACAAATCCTGGAAATACTTCAAATCGTAACAGAAAGGCATCACAATCTAGATCCAGATCTCCACCACAACGCTTTTCACCGACATCATCTTCGCCGCCAAGTAAACGGACACACACACACACACACATTAAGTGCTACTGACTCTGAAGCAGATGACTCCATAAATGAATCTCAAGACTTAGATCAATTGAATCATGAGTCAACTTCGCCAGTTCCCTCCTATCTGCTCACAAATTTCGATTCACAATACCAGACTCCTAAACTCTTACTACAGAAGCTACTCAAATACGTACACAGAGAGGACGTAACCGAAATAACACCTACTCGCAATGGAATCATCATCAAATCATCAGACATAGATTTCGCAACCAAACTCCGCAATAAACATAGCTTTGAAATATTTGGGGGAAAGGCTAGACTCACACCACTAAATCAACCTCGTATCAGACAGCCGCCACCACCCAAACGCTCACCTATGCTCTCAGTGGTCATTAGAGGAGTCCCACCTGACACATCAGTTGAGAAAGTGGAAGCTGAACTTAGAGCAGAAGGCCATATTTTCTCTAAATGCCTCTGCATCATCACACAGCAAGGAACGCGAAGCTACATCATCAGTGCTGACCTCTCATAAACTGACAATAGACGAACTGTTACAGCACGGAACATACATATATAAGAGAAGATATAGAGTCGAACCGTCACGTACGCAACCACCAATACCACTCCATTGTGAGAAATGCCAGACATACTGTGAACACACAGCTTCTGAATGCACCAATCAGCCGATATGTGGATACTGTTCTGAACCACATCCAACAAAAAACTGCACAAATCTTCAAAATCCTTCTAAATGAAATCAATGTCAACAACAGCATCCAATATATTCATATAAATGCCAAGCCAAACCAACACCCACAGCAGAAAACAACCTTCCAGCCGTACCACTACGAACACCAGAGCCTGATCCAGCAATATCAAACAATACTCCAGCACCAACCATAGAATAATTCATTCAGTTCATTACTCTTACTTTTCAAAACCTATATCCGCATAATCGTAACTCAGTCATACACCAGGTCAAGTTAGCAGCTCTAGACATATTCAAGGTGCACGTACACGCCACTTACTCAGGCCCTTATGTTTTGTTCACCATTTCACCAGCTAGTCCAACCTGAAGATACAATTTTCATAATCATTCATTGCATATTCACTCTCACACTCATTGATGCACAGTAATCATAAATGTTAAATGTAGGGCTCATCTGTTTTCATTACGACCTAGCGTTGCCCCTAGGCCAAGAAAGATTTTCACTCATTTGTCCCCATTGTTGACAAGTTGTTGTGGTGTGCAATGCACTTCATCTCCATACTTTCATCTCATCATCGCCTGTTCCCGCAAAATATGGTTATAAGTAAAATACTTATAACATTCCTGATTTAAAGGTGAAATAAATAAAGGGAAAATAAAACAACCTCTCCTAGACCAACTCCCACTATACAGACATCCTAATATCTCTTCAAATCCCTTCCCTAAGGGAAGGGCGTAACCCTTAGGTGGGTGCTAGTCACATCGGTGGCTAGCGAAACGCGAAAAAAAATGTCAACAGTTTAACTAATTTACTTCTAATTTCTTAAGAATAAAATACTTAACTTTCTATATCACGTATTTACTTCTGTGTAGCAGTTTGCTATTATTCTAAGCTTATTACCGCTTCTTTGGATGCTTTGATGCTCCTCAGGAGTCAGGAGTAATAATATTAATAAAGCTCTAGAACGGGTTTTTACGTATGCCTCTTGTACTCTCCACTTGGTGTGCGGACCCACTTTGACCTGGAGCATTCTAGGCAACCCGACGGAGATGAATCCTACAACCAAAGAAGACATACCTACTAGATGCTCAGAAATCTGTTAGAATCCAAAGACCCCTGAGATATCGAGAGAACTTTGAGTTTTGATAAAGTGAAGACTTATCACGATGCACTTAAATAACCCTGACGTATTCAATTTTCGAAGTGAAAGTTGATAATTTTCTAGAAAGAAAACCGTGCTAAATATCCTTTCTTTATTTTGTTAGAAATCCTTTAATGTGAATTGTAAAACAAAAATGATCTATATTTTTTCTCTTTCCCTTTTATCACTAGAAGTGTGGTGCGTCATGTGATGCATAGGGTGGGTATGGGGGGAAAAGTACAAATCACTGATGGAATGTAGCACGGGGAAAAAGAAAAAAAGTTGCTTGTTCCCACACCCATAGTCTCTTTTCCCTTTCAATTCTTTCTTCTTGGAAAGCCTCATTGCATAGGAAAATGGTTTTACTATGTAGAACTCACCACCTGGGAATATTGGACAAGGGAATAGGAAAGAAAAAAAAATCTTACCAAAAGTTCGTTTCTTACTCCCCACCTCACCCCACTCTCACTCTCTGACTGTCTCTTTTTTTCCTCTCTCATTCTTAAAAAATAAAAACTTTTTCTTCTTCTTCTACATAAGAAGGAAATCCGAACAAGTTAAAACAGAGTAGTTCGCATTGATAGAAATCTTTCTGTCTTTCTTCTTTTTGCCTTTTCTGTTCCTCAGCTTTCTTTTTTTTTATTCATTCTATTCGGAGCGAGATTCGAAGAGGCACCTCCTCCTCTTCAAGTGATGAGGGAGATCTGGGAAGTCGAATCACGTACAAGCCTTGGAATCCCTGTTATGAATTCCAGATACTTTCTCTCTCTCTCTCTCTCTCTCTTCCCTTTACACTCATACATTCTTTGTCTCTTCTTTTTCTCACGACTTCTTCTTTCTCCTCTTGTCCAATTCTTATCTTCTTCTTCTCACTCCTTTCTTGTTCGTATATTTTGGTCTCCATTTTCTTCCTGTTAAACCGTCTCTGAAGATATTCTTTTCTCCCCTTTTTCCTTCTGGATTTTGAGACAAATCTCTCATTGTTCTTTGGCGGTAATATATTTTCTTTTTCTTCAGAGAAGCAAAAGTAATGAAGACATTACATTTCCAGTTCTGTAATATTAGTCCCATTATTCACCTTTATAATGTGAAGAAAATTCAAATTTACATTTCTTTATAAAATTTAAAACTATCTCGTCTTTCATGTTGGCTATACTCCGCCGTAAATCTTTGTTTCCAAATTTTATTTTCATTTTTATATTCGTTTGCATGCATTTATTTCAGGTTAGAATCACAGAGATTTACTTATATACTCTTAACAGCCACTTACATAGTCACAGTTTCAAATCTACACTTTATAAATATTACATTTCTTAAGTGAAAACAGACAAAATTGGTGTTATATTGTATATACAGCACCCATAATTTCAGTTTCAGTTCTCATTTTCAGCTTTATTTTCTGATTTCAGTTCTATTTACAACCGTTAGCCCTTAATTTCATCTTTACCCCCTAATGTAAGCTTTACTCTCTAATTTAAATTTTACCCTCTAATTCTAACTTTTACCACCTAATTTCAGCTTTTCCCTCTAATTTAAACTTCACTACTCTAACCTCAGCTTTATTCCCTAATTTCATCTTTACCTCCAAAATTTAAGCTTTACTCTCTAATAAAAACTTTACCCTCTAATCCCAGCTTATATTCCCTAATTTGATTTTTCCTCTAATTTCATCTTTATCCTTGACTTTAAATTTATCCTCTAGTTTTATCGTTATCACCTAATTTCAACTTTGTTCCTTAATATCAGCATTACGCCTAATGTAAGCTTTACTCTCTAATTTAAGCGTTACCATCTAACCCCAGTTTTTATACCCTAATTTCAGCTTTATCCTCTTATTTCATTTCTACCCCTAGTTTCAGCTTTACTCCTTAATTTCAGCTTTATCCCCTAATTTCAACTTTCCCCTTTTTAGCCTATGATTGATAGATATACGTACAGTAACCTAAAATGTACGTCTAGCGAATTATGTTATTTTAATTTATTTTAATTTTTTTTTAAATATTTCACTCAAAACGGGATGGGGTATGTAGAGGATGCGGAAAGTATCGGCCAGAGCCCCACTTAAAATACCATACCGGCATTCGCCTGGTGAATCTAAGGGAATACCAGGTATACCTCAATGTCAGTGAGGATAGTCGGCTGAGGGGGTTTCGAAACCGCGTTCCTATCCATTGGCGATCCGAAGTCGGCGACATTAGCACATGGGCCATGAGGATTGGGTTAATGATATTTGTGTAACTAGTTATTTCTATACCTTGTGGTGGTTATTATGCATTTATGTTTTTATACATAAATTGTAACACAAGGAAGAAAGGAGGTGGAAATTACGAAATTAATAATAGTATTTTTATTTATCAAAACAAATAATTTTAGTTACTGAATTCTGACTTTTTTGTTCCTCGTTGCAAATCAGGACATCTGAAGACGAGTTTTCCAAGGGGTCTGAAGGGATTCCACGAAAGACTATGTAAGTTTCCGTAATAAGCAGTGTTTCTGATTTGCACTTCAGCGAGGAATAATGAAAACAGCGATGACTTATAGCAAGCAAGGGCATTATAAAGGCTACTGAAGCATCACTACAAAGAAATACATATTGACATTCAGGATTAGAATTCAGAATACCAAAATTAGAAAGGGGTCACATACTCGAGTTTGAAACTTCTTCTGAGTTTAATACAAAAGAGAGAGAGATGGTCTGGCGGAATCACTGGATGCTACACAAAATATTTTCTTCCCTGAAAATCATGCACAAATTATAAACCTCGCATTGGTATTTGTTATAAAAAATTTATTTTTTGAACTTTGATCTTATAAGATATTGCTAACTGTAGCTTACAGAACTCGCAAGTTCATCGCCACAGTAAAAGAACTTTAGTCATTGCATTCTATCCTGGTTAAGATAAAGCAAGTTTTCATCATAAACATCTACTTCCCGAAGATTCCTTCTAATATTATCCTATGATACCTAGGTCTTCCCAACGGCCTCTGCCCCTCAGGCTCAGCAATCACAATAGAATATCATTTTCGTATTTCCTCCATCTGAACTTCGTGGCCTGTCGATCTTAGTCGTCGTGATTTCATTATTCTGATAATATGAGATGAATCATACAGTTCTTCATTATGCAGTCTCCTCCCTTCTCCAGTCATCTCGTCCGGTTTCAGTTCGTTTTCAAAACCTTACGTTAATTTGCCAGACTTATGTTACAACTTTCACAATCGTAAAGTATTACCTCCAGAATAATCATTCTGTATATTTTCAATTTCAGCTTTCTTGATATTAATTTCGGGGTTAGGAGTTTCTGGCTGAATAAAAACATCAGTTGCCCGATACTAAGTGACTTTTCATTTTTTCTGTGACCTTGTTCTTGCTTGTTACATATGCTCTAACGAATGTAAATTTCTTTACTTTCTCTTTGAACTCATTCTTAATTATTATGTATCTATCTCCTACATTCTCTGTGTTTCGAGTTATCATCTATTTTGTTTTCTATACGTTCACCTGTAAACCTATTTCATCACAAGCTCCTACTAAAGTACCGGTATTATTTATTGCATCTATATCATCCCCTATTAAATCTGAATCATCATCGCCCTTTTTGGTGTTGAAATTTTGAAAACAATATTTATCAGCCCCTATGGAGTTTAGAGGAAAACTTTGTCTGCGTAAATTATAGTACTCCCTATGAAGTTTACGGTGACACCAACGATTCAGAGGTTATTGCGGTACGAATGTGGGTGGAAATTCGAATTTTTTAAAACCACGTCTTGTGGGGTATCGTCGAAAAGCTCTTGATGATTAATCTATAAATCAATAATTAGTTTCTCGATAGCGCTCATATAAGGCGAGATTTGAATATTTTTTTTTTAAAAAAAGTTCAAGATCCACCTCAGCCTGTAGGCCTGCCGAAAGGGATTTTTAATTTTTAGAATCGCATATTCTAACGCAACGTTAAACAGCAGTGGTGAAAAAACGTCTTAATTCAATCCGCTTCAAATATCCAAACTATATGAGATAGTCATTATTCAAAATCCGAATTCATTATTATGGAATTGGCGTTGCACACTAAGCAATTGTATTAATTCCTTCTCACTTTGCACGCTTCCATCAAAACTGTGCTGAACTACACTCTTTCAACACAATTTCGATTGTGTTTTGTTAAACTGACATGGCTTGCGTCGTTACATGTTGGGATATTACGTCATTTGTGACGATACTATGTTAACTTGGAGCTCCTGTAGCTCGGAAACTACCAATGTTTTTTTTTAAAGTAGATGTATTCTCCTTTTGATATGAATAATTATTTCTGGATGTTTAACGCATGACATGCAGCATATACAGTGTAAGCCTTATCTCATTTATTATTTTATGCTGCACTGATTGCATTTAAATGCGCTATGAACCGGCAGTGGGAGAGAAGTATATAATCTATATACTGCGCGTCCATAAGAGCGAGATACTGGAATTTTTTTATTTAAAAAAAAAATGAACATCAACACAACCTAAAAATTGTGAACTGAACTATAAATCTTAAACACCAGACTGTGCAGACATAACGTTGATGTCACATGGCTCCCCCGCGACTCGGGTTCTTTCCAGCAGTAACCCCCCATCCACCACCACTGTGTCCTTCTCTAGGGAGAGGCTTGGCGAAGTAATTAGAACAGGGACCAGAGACAAGCGTGACGTCGTGATGGAGAGCCCGTGACGTCATAATCCTCTTCTTTCTTTTCTCTCCCATCCTACTTCTCCTCTTTCCCATACTAACACGCTCTGCATGGGGTGAAGTAACGTTCACAATCTCACCCTCTAACATCCTTCATCTCCCTTCTTGGGGGTAAAACATTACCAACCGAGCATCAAAACAACAATTTCACTTTCTTTTCTAAACCCTGGCTGTTCTTTAAGACTAAGTGATGGCTCCATTACTTAAGAACCTGTGATTTTTGTCACAAACTGTGAATCTGTAACTTAATGTCACTATCACTGTATTAGAAATCCTTCTTTGTATTAACAAATCCATTATATCGAATTGGAATAGTTAAGTAGTAGTTTTTTACATTTGTATGTACAGGATGATTCTAAAGTTTTGTTATAAAATGAAGTGTTATGATTCCCTTTAATAATTTACAAACATTATGCATATAATAGCGTTTTAAAATTGTTTGTTTGCGAAAAGAAAAACCACGACCTTATATTTTGAATCAAAATTTCGAAGCAGAACAGTGATTCATCAAAGAAATGTTTGATTCCTGGAATATAATATGATTTTTTTAATGCAAATATGACTAGAAATAAAACACAGCATAAAAATGACATTAAACTGTGTACGAACAATTAATTCACAATTGGATAATACACTTGCATATAATTATTATATACAAGAATTAACCGGAGAAGAATCATTCAGAAGAATTAACCGGAGTGTCGGACATACCAGACGGATAGTTATCGCAGAGAAGATGAAAAACAGAAAACATCACGACATCTGCACATCTGATAAGTGATTGAGTTTTTACAATAACCATTTTTTCAAACATCTCTTGGGAAACACACCTAATTTACAATCACAAAAACATTTTGTATGTATAATTTTTGTAAATTTTAAAAGGAAATTATATGTATAAATATTTTAATACATAAAAAATAGACTCCATATGACGTACGACGAATATTTCAAAGTCGATTTTCCCAGCAACGGCGAAGAAGCGCATCTTAGTGCTTTGCCAAATTAACACTCAGTTCATGAGCCTTTATTATTACACAAATTACGATTCGTAAATAAAATTGACAAATAAACTTTCCTTGTTAATCCAAATAGTGCATTTTTTGGTTTCTAGAAGATAACGTTATAAAAATACTTGACTTTCCAGCTATTGTTAGTGACTTAACTTGAACTGAAAGTTTCGAGTTTTTGCACCCATGTCAATTCAATCGAGATACGAAACGATTTTGGTGCAACATATAATTTAAATTCTTTTAACGAGATTTAAAACCGTTTTTCTTATCAAACTTCTCTCTCTCTTTCTTGTCTCTCCCGCCCTGTTTGTCTGTCTTTCTGTCCCTTTCTTTCTCTGGTACGGACCACATGACTTTTTTTTAAATCCCTCAGCCGAGACTATGATTTAGTAACGGCGCTGGGAAACCTTTTCTGCATTCCTATCTATCTATCCATCTATCCATCTTTTTGGGTCTGTCTGTCATAGTGAAATTTGTCACTCATAAACAATTTTACCATGATCAAATATATAACCCTGTCATTAAAACAGAGTGACATTATATATGAATATATGATCAACCCGCTGGTCTAGTGGTTACCGTCACTGACTACTAATCGTGGGGTTTGTAGTGTGCATTTTATGGGAAGCATGAAAATGGCGAATGGTTTACTCTATTTATGATTAGTCTCCGTTTTGGAACAGTCTTTTGGGTACTTACAGTAGTATTTAAATATCTGGTGTAGGGTTACTACTGGCTTGTCCGCTGATTGGCTGGATCCTTGATTCAGGATTGGTTCTTGGAAACGAGACGGAAAAGTAGGAGGGGTTTCGTTACTGAACGAAATCAACCTTGAGTTTGGAAAGAAGAGTAGAGGAGATGAGGACTATGTCACCCTAGATCTTTAAATAGTGCTTTATTACCGAATAAATTCTGGTATAATGGACGAAAATATTGAAGTTTCGGATAATGTAATCATTATTCTTGGTACTAATACAAATATCGAAGTGAAGTTCCAGTGATA
>JAGDQP010008875.1:0-32856 GCA_022664845.1 Lepisma saccharinum | reverse complement strand
CTTCCTGACATCAAAGCATTCAGATATGCTCAAAGAGTAAATATATTTTTTTGTTATTTGTTCATTTCTTTAAAAAAAAAACAACTTTAAAAGCAATAAAGGTTTGGTAATATTAAACTAAAAGTATAGATTGTTATTGATCTACTTAAAGATAAAAGAATCTAGAAATAAGTTAGTTTAACAATAGAGTTGGACTTACTCGAAAGTGTTTGCGCTATGTCTATAAGTATATATCCAGGCAGAGGAGAAATACCCGAAAGGAAGAGTGAGTGCTTTTATTTCAGGCTGGATGTTCAGATGAGATATCCTATACTTCTTCTAGGTAAATTATTTTTATCCCAAGTATTAATTATGGATCATTCTTGCATGGGAGTCAAGTCTAATTATGGAAATGTCTGGTTACGATTTTCTCACCGATTTTTCGTAAAGCTGAGTTTCTGTTGTGGTTGGTAGTTAACGACGGATAGATGCTTACACACTACAGGGTCGCAGGTTCGATTCCCGGCTCTGTCAAGGTATTCCTTTTCCAAAGCGAGAGAGTCTGGAACGGTGCCCACTAAGAATCGTGCTGCAATTAGGTTGCTGCTGTGAATAGAAGACAGTGGCGATCACAGTAGAGATATGGGTTCTTCACTCCCAACACATCTGGTCAGCCTAAGAGTAGGATACCAGCTCCTCCATCACGAGAGGTCTCATCCAGTAGTGTATTGAATATGGTGTGTAATATTATATGCAAAGGTCGTGAACTAAGAACTGTAGACTCACTGCAAGTTGAAAATTCGCTTGCGCCGCCAACAATGACAGAGGATTTTTACCAGTTTCGGGAAAACGAAGGTTATATTCTATCCTGTTTCGAAGGCCGGATGGAAGGAGGTCATTGGGAAGACCGAGACGTCGTTGGAAGGACAATATTAGAAGAGATCTTCGAGAAGTAGGTGTTCGTGATGAAAACTGGCTTGATATTGCCCAGGATAGAATCCAATGGCAAACGTTTGTTACTGCGGCGATTAACTTGCGAGTTTCATAAGAAATAGAGTTATTTAACTAGTTGCTATCCTTTGGTTTCTGGAGTTGACAAGCATCTAAATCAGTCTCTTGTCTTTCTTTTGCTCATTCAACACGTTGTCCGCAAGGATAATCTGTTGAAAGTTTGTTTGAGCAAATTGATCAGAATTTAATGTTTATCCTGTAGATTCAGTTGCACTTGAGACACATGAACTCTTCAGATTTTGATCGTAAAACTAACTCGCTAATTGTGCCTCTGTAGGCACTCACAATACGTAGTTACGAGTTGAACGAGAAACACTTATCATTAATTTTGCCCAGAATATATTTTAACTGCGTCACTTTACTGTGAATCTGTAAATAACGCCAATAATGTAATAATGTTAATGTATTTGTAATAATTCACCCAACTGAAACTGTTCCGACTCATTTCGAAAATAGGAAACTAAAAACGAGGGAGTATAAAATCACTGGAGCGAGGATAGAAAGTAACCGATTCTCGGTAAGCATTACACCACCACAGCATACTCTCCCTCTAGTATGTTCTCACAACGTCAAAACCACACTTCACTTCACTTCACTAATGAAAACATATATCCACTTTTCGCAAGCGGCGGGTTTTGAGTAAACTGACAAACGCTTGAACCATCAGTCTTGATTAACCAGATCCTGTTCAAAGGAGAATGTACCGTTTTGTATTTCGGTTTGCTTCTGCTGCATCTTCTAACTGAGTTCTGAAGCTGCGTGAAAATGCTTTGAACATGATTATCTCTTCTCTCTCTCTCTCTCTCTCTCTCTCTCTCTCTCTCTCTCTCTCTCTCTCGTTGTGTGTGTATAACATACGTACTGCCATTATATACATCTTCCTTTTACTGTCTCTATTTTGTGTGTTACAATACAAAACTTTTACGACAAAAGAACAAGATTAAAACGACTAGTACTACGTATCCTGAAAATATGCAACACCACTATCATGTGCACTGTGCACGTCACATATGCAGATAGGATAAAATCAATACTTATACGTTATTTCTAGGACTTCAAATCTTAGCGTAACTATCTGTATCTCTAATGCTAGATGACATTCTTCTTCTTCTTCCACAAAATCACAATGTTGCTCCTACAAACTTAAATCTTTGTAATAGAGTTTGAACAAGGGTCGTAAACTGGCGGCCCGCGGCGCAAATCTGGTTTGTTTAGGAATTCGAGTCGCGGTGGTGTCTGTGCATATTTTTACCTACAGATATAAATATGATAATATGTGTCCATAACTTAACATAGCTTAACGGTGGTTTGTTAAGGTCGAGAACTCTGTATAGCAGTCGCACAGAAGAGAAATAGTACACATACGGTCATATTAAGATTGACGTTACTCTACAGTGTCGGAGGGTGGAGTTAGTCTGAGATACACAGTCACTGCACAGTGCTAGATTATCTTGTCATCATCATACGCAGGACCATTAATTTGTGTAACTCCCTCATACTTCTAGGACCTCTATTCATAGTTAGCATGGAGCAGCAAGGACAGTATCACAAATTACCTCCAACAGTACCAGGACCACAGCCATATTCTACGTTACGATCTACAAGTAGACATCTTGACTTAGAGAAACAACAAGCTCTCGTTTACGATCACGTTCACCCGATAACAACACATCTTGTCGCTCCACACCATAGTAATCAGGCACGTACTGGGTCCAGATTAAGGTACCAGGCATTGGACTAGTGGCGGCGGCAGCAGCAACAGACAGAAAGAGAAAGGGGCCCGTGCCCGGAGCAGGACATTTTTTTTACGGCGAGGCATTGTCTCGGCGTAGGCAGCATCGGTGAATATGAATATGCGCGTGTGAGACGTAAACTTAGACGGTACAGGAGTTCATACTGTTTTCATAACTTCCTTATAACAACTTAGTGATGGCAGTTTCTTTGTTGAGCCACGGTAAGCCGGATTTGCGGTTTCTTTGTGACACTGATGGAAATCAAAGAAATAAATTTACCTGATCTTCCTCTTTCTTCCGTTACCTTCTTGCCATTCCTCGATTCTCCTGTAAGAAGTCTTGAAAAGCTGTCTGTATGGTTCAGACTTCCGAAATACGTAATGGATGCCACAATGCAAGATGTTACGTCATAAATGAACAAATTGGCTATAAGACTACTGCATCATTCACGGATGTGGTTAGAATTTTTCTGCTATAAAAATTAAACGACTCCTTTACATTCTCCATGCATACCAACTGTATGGATGCCAGGAGATTCATTGTCTTGCTATATATTTTAAAGCCTCCTTTTATATTCTTTTAGAAGGATGCGGTCGAAACAAACTAAGAACTCGCTCCTTGATGCTCCTAGTACGTGACAAATTACGGTAACACACTGGTCATGACCACATGAGCAGACACATTTGAGTGTGCTCATCATCAATCCCTAAATGACAGATTGATTAATATAACAGCTAATAACTTATTTGAGATAACGATCGAAGAAATTTGTAGTGACGCTGACATTAGTTGGACTCACGAACACCAATCACCCTTTGCTCGGCCTTTGCTCAATTTGCCAGAATCTTCTTTGTTCTTAATCAATATGCTGTCGGAACGTCGGATAAGTTTGGCTAATCAATTGAATCAATTCGATAAAGTTCCCAAGATTAACAGAGGAATCATTTGTTAAATATCGTGCCTCATTCCTGTCATCATTGGAAGTTAATTCTTGCATCCATATAGCTTTAACGACATTTAGAGCACATTGTACTGCCTGCCTTTGGATCTGACGATTCCGTACATCAAGTTGATCTTCAAAAGAAAGATCAGATATCATACATTATATTGAAACAAGTGTAAGAGTATATTTGTAATGAATGTTTGAACTTTCATGTTCCGAAAGCCTTTGTTACACGCGGAACCATTCACTGACCCATAATTTTGAAATAAGGAACTGATTGACGTTGTGCATTCACCAGGTAAGTTTGTAGAAAAGTCCTGTAGATTATAAGTCGAAGCTAAGCTAGGTTCTATATATAACTATATCATAAGATAATTCTTCACTTGTGGCGCCAGCTAAACTGGATGTTGAAGAAAAAAATTCTGTCTCGACTCACGGAGACTTGCCGAACTAGAGCAGTCTTGTGGGATCCAAATTATCTCTGGAGCATGTAGATTTTACTGATGACTAGCACCATTATACTCTTCTGAAGATGGAAGATATAGGATGTTTCTCTCTGGTTTCTTCTAGTCAACTAAAAACTTCTGTTTACGAGAACAATTTGGATTGGAGTCGTTAGCACTTCCAAATTTCATCATCAGCCTTTTGAGCCGGTGGGCCAGTATGTGCCTGATAGTCACCTCCACTGAAGAAATCGCATACACTCAGCGATTCAAAATCGGATAAACAATGGATATCAACAATAGATTGCTGAACTAACGGACACATTCATTCTCAGCAACTTTGATCCAAAGTTTAAAAACACTAAGCAGCTATTCCAGCAGTTTCTCAAGTACATCAGCAGAGAGACAATTACGCGCTTAGTACCTACGAGAACTCGCATCATAATCAAAACACCAGATTTAAATCTAGCCAACAAAATCCGGAATATGTATTCCTTTGAAATCCTTTCGAAATCATCTAATATAACACGACTGGAAAACAGAAACATCAGACAAGCACCACCACCGCGCCACTAACATTATCTGTAGTAATCTATGGTTTTGAACCATTCATCACAGGTTCAGAAGCAGAAACCGAGTTTAAACAAGTTCATACAATAACAAAATGCATTCGCATCAAAACAAACAAGGGGGACCCCGTACACGATTCGAGTTCTCACCAATCAATAGGACACAATTGATGATCTTTTCAACGGAGCTTATATCTACAGGAGACGCTACCGTGTGGAGACATACTGACCGCCACCTCTTCCAGTCCGATACGATCACACATCTGAATGCAATAATGAAATAAAATGCGAATTCTGTTCACGGTCTCACACCACTAAATCATGCACTAATTTACAAAAAACACTGAAATGCACTACACACATCCACCATTCAGTGACACGTGTAAAGCCCAGCCACCGCAGAACTCATAATATCTATCAGAACACCAGTAATTCTCTTGATATAGCTGCTTGCAACTCGATGGACACCATATCCAACATCTCCTGTAGTACTCGTACGTTACGTTGACATATTCCATAATAGTGAGTATAACCTGTTACTGTAGTGATTGTGAGTGCCAGAGCTAACTGGGTCATTTTGGTGACCCGGACGAAGGTGACACGGTCCTAAACTTGATCCGGTGACTCTTTTCAGCTCTGATGAGTACACGTTGACTTTTGGGATACTCTGTATATGTAGGTAGCTCTTACGTCACTTTTCAAGTGCATTGTGACAAGATTATGCGCATGCTTGGAGATTTGTGTGCGTGTGAGAAGATTTTTCGAACATGAATCTCAATAAAATTAAAATCATACGTCCAAACTAAAAGATTGTAGGCTGAGCTCAAACTGTATAGTGCATCACTCAATGCACACCCACAAATATTGCCTTGCTTGTGAACATAAAAGGATGCCAAGTCGAATCTTGGTAATCATGTGGAGTAAGGCACTGGGTCACCGTGCATGAGGTTGCGGGTTCGAATCTCACCAGTTCATAGTGGTCCAGACATCTTGAAAACCTGGCCAAAAATCTTAAAACTTAATTTGTGAAAATGACATCTAGATCATGCCGATCTGAAAGCAGAATGTTTATTGTATTCGAAACTACCTGCAGTAAAAAAAAAAGTGATCTCACCCACAGTACATTAGGCTCTCGCAAAGTCACAGTTTGGTTTGAGAATTTTGTATTTCGTAATCGTTAGTCATAATTAGTACAAAGTTACTGCTGTCTTAAAACTACGTACTCATTGCTTTTGGAAGAAAGTATACTTTCTCATTTGTTCCTTGCATTCATGTGTCTAAAATTAGTGAGGACATTACTGTACATTTTATATAGTACGTAATCTGTGGAGGAGATAAAATCTTCTAAACTGAATATCCATTACATATTCTCGTAGAGTTATAAAGCGAGTTCCACGTTAATCCGTCAAGTATCTTCTTCATAGATACGTTCAATACTCTAATTGTTAGAAGTTACAAGCAATTCTTGCTCATATTTCCTCTTCTTTAAAGTATGCCTTTGTACAGAATCAGATTTGTACTTTTCGCGCACTTGTATTATTTCTAACTAAGACACTGTCAACAATTCTAAATAATCGTAAACAATTCCTTTTAGAGATGTTGTGAAACTCAAATTCAGCAAAGAAACTGTCTATTAAGTTCTGTAAGAAGTGAAAAGAATCAAAGATATTGAAAACAGCAATCTATAACATTAGGAACAAGAATATCATTTCCAGCATCTGCGGAGAAATTCAAACAAGTTGATGAATTCTATTACCAGCTTTTCGGCAAACTGTCCAGGTGTAACAGGAGCAATAAACGCTTTCTGAAGGACAATTATGAGTGTTTAAATGTCGAAAATCGTGTTTAATACCGATCCAATAGATCACTGCCTAAAGATACAGCTTCCTTTCATGTCGTATGCTGATATGGAAGATACGGTTTCGCGATAAATTTAAGATTTTCATTTCTAGTATTACTACAGTATATTTTTATTCTGATTAGTCGTGATACCTACGAGTGAAAAGACTTTTCTAAGCCACCTTGAAGCCAGTTGAGGAGTTCAGATCTGGCTTGAGACAAAAAGACTGCATCAATTGTGTTCACAGTGGTACTCTTTTCTGTATAACCAGTATAACAATGTATTCTCTTTACTTTTTCATATACCGCTACTTCGTTGCCAATAAACATCATTCTTCAAAAAAAGCTAAGTGAAACAAAAGTTTTAGGCAGATTTTCAGGGTTTCTGGACCACCTACGCAGTGGAATGGATGTTTGTTGATTTAACAGCACTGCATTCACGTGATCAGGGCAGACTTCGTGTTCATGTTTATTAAAATGGCCATAACAAAGTAAAGTTTTCTAAAGTTCGTTTTCCACAAGCAAGCCAATAGTAAACCCAACATATTTCAAAACATATTAAGGAAATACAGGGTGTTTCTGAATTATAGGAACGATCTTTGAGAAGTGTTCACTCACACAGGAAGAAACAAAAGAGCTTTGTTCAAAAACTGCTAAAAAACACGGTCCAGCTTCGCAGCAGAAAGCAAACAAATCAGGATTATTCCACATACCTCAACAAGAAACGACCTAAGCTGTGTTGCATAAGCTGATCGAAATCCGAAGAATTGTATTTCAGTAAATTCTATGTTCGAGGGAGCTTAACAAAAAGAGACCCCATCTCATTGACAATCAATTGATGTTGTATTGTACACTTCACACACAAAAAACTGGCTCTTAATGTGTGACAGGTATACAACCCAACCTATGTATTTTTTTCGTGCAATTGTTTCAAGTAAAGAGTTCGTATTTCGCTTTCCATGCCGTCTAGCGAAAACCAAGGAACAACGTTCTCACAGATTTAAAAAAAATGCATAGGAGAAAGACAGAGAGAGAGCGAATAACGATTTAAGGAAAATAAGCATAGCAAAGGAAATAAGGGAAGAGGCAGAAAGAGAACAAGAAAGAAAGAGAGAGAGATAAAAAAAGAAAGCAAAAATGAAGAAATTCCGTTTATGCATTACAACGTTCATGCATACACATTTGAAAAGTACAGGGAAAGAAGGGGTTATATGCATGAAAGGTCATTTCTAGTGATTATTTACGCTTTGGATAGAAATTGTCCGAGGTTTTTAACGTTAGCTGTCATTGTGTAGTACCTGTAACGAGTACAAACTCATTTACGAGTATTTTTAAATGCACGTACCTCCAACTTAGGTACCCTCAACTTAGGCTCTGGCCGACACCCTCCTGCATCCTTTACCCTCCTTTACCCCGATCTGAACCTTAGATGTCTTAAGTCCACAAATAAAATTCAAAATTCTATCCTCTATACTATTTGTTACGATATCAGAGCATTTCTAAACTCTCGTTATGTGTTGAGTTTGTGACACGCATAACAAAAAAGGCAGACTACAGACAAGTAAGCGACGTCTAGCTCAACAACACCAAAATGTAGTTGTTCTTCTTTACATATGTTTCTCGAATTAATATAATATTTGACGTTCAAGGGAACTTCGATTTGTTTCAATTTGTGACGTATATATAGGAGATTTATTGCTTACAAATTGTATACGAACTAATTTTATTTAGAGAAGTTTCTACTATATTAACAAGGTATTATATTAGAAAAAAATAATGGACTGAACAGGATTCGAACCTATTTCAATTGTTACTGCCTTCACATGGCCAGCACTTTACCACTTAACTACCTTCTAATTTGAGTACAGAACACAAAAATGTCACTTCATGTTTTGAGGAAAGGAATGAGGAAATTTGTTTCAAAATCTTGCTTAAAACTAATTCCACGTTAACATTTAATTATTCAATTTATAAGTTACAAGTTAATTACTGGAGTATTCAAAGTAAAGCTAATCCCGCTGAAATAAAAAAGCAATGACTGCATCTCACTACAGTAATTTCTCCGTAAGGGTAAACTGAATGTGTGTTTGTAATATAACATTATTATTATTCCTTTAATAGTCCTTCGTTACAGTCGCGAAATTTTGAGTTATCACTTAGGAAGCAGATTTCTCCAGGGGTTTTTTTTCAGTTCACCAGGTAAATACCAGTCTCATATCTGAAATAAATCTCTGGTCGTTGCCTTTATCTCTTCAGCTGAAAAGTAATCTCTATGTGCCTCCATTCCTCAGATGTGATAGACTTAGGCCATCTGGCTATTCGTATGATGATCAACAATGTGTTTTGTATACGTTCTGAATTAACTTACGATTTCCTCCAGTATTTGTTAAAGTATACCTCCAAACATTTCATTCAATACCTCTCATGTAATCAGAGGCGATTGCGAATATGCTGGTTATTGACCATATCTAGGTAGACATCTCAATGGTGTAATAGTTATGATCGCTGGGATCAGACAAACGTGAGGAGGCAGCGTGTATTGCAGTTTATCTTATGTTGGCTATCACGTGTGATGTTTTCAAAGTTCTTCCTCGATATTTTAAGTCAGTGTTCCTCAACTTGAAGGGCGCAACTAACTCTGGACGAGGTCGATGAAAAGAAGTGAAGACAATAACTTTATCTCGAGTCTCGTAAGAACTTAGAGTTTTTGAAGGCAGTCTCTTTAGCTTGTTCCTTTTTTAAAGAAATATTCTTGAAAGAAAATTGTAACTAACCTAATTATTTCAAATCAAATGCTTGCACAACACTTAACATCAGTTCGGGGAGAGTATCTAAACTCCACCCCCAACATTTATGCATTGATACGGTAGTGTGTAATCTTAACTTCAAGCTGTCCTTTGACACAGAATAACTGTCACTAAATAATATATTTCCGAAACAGCTTCTGTACTTTTTGACTCGGTAATCCTCTTAGTGATGGAATCTTATCGTAGTCTAAGTGTTAAACATTAAATATAATTAATTTTATACTTCAAACTAACGAGAGACGATATAATTGTTCGACAACACGACATGTTATAACTATCAAGCAGTATCTGGCCACAGAACAAACTAATGTATATTTGTAATGGAAAATAGTAAGAACAAACTCCTGTTCGTTCTGTGTCGAGGAAATTCACAATACGTATAAACAATGAAGTTGCTGCAGGCGTCTTCCGAACAATTTAAACATTGGTCTTCTAATTCAGGAAGTCTGATAGTAGACTTCTGCTGATTAGTTTTGTAATAACCGACCAAAAACCAAAAGACCGGCGATCACCATACATCAGACAAACCTTGAAGAAAATATTGTACTATCCGCGCCAAAAGTAAGTATCCACCTAGATTTCATGCTCAAACGTATGCATCCCAATTGCAATCAAAATATAATGAGTTGCATAAGTACAGCTGAGAACGTGAAAGTTGGCATTGAGTGTGATTATAAGGAATTAAGCGAGAGAGAAAGGGAAGAAATAGCACAGTACTGTCTTAATTTTTCACGTTTGAGCGTGAAATCTAGATGGATACTTACTTTTGGTGCTATTAGTACATAAATTATTTATTACTGCTTGTTAAAATATCCTCTTTCTGTAATGTTTGACACCCAACGCATCGTTTGATGGAAATACTATGGCTCACCCTTTTAATTTTACCTGGGTTATTGAAAGTCTTCCAACTGTGACTATTTCATACAATTTCTGTCTGTGAATTGATGACTGGAAATAGAAAATGATATAAGTATCAAAAATGAAATTTAACAGAAGAGAGAAAAATAGAAGGTCTCTTCGTGTTAAACACACAGAGACACATCTTCCGTCGCCTTTTTGTACTATTTGCAATGGCCTAGGAACGTCTAGATTTTTGCAAGTTGCTATTTGTTTTGCAATTGAAGTATACAAGGAAAGTAGGGGAATGTGCAGTTTAAAAACAATTGAGTTTGCACTCGTAATAATTACTACACAATGACATCTGCTGCTCAGAAAGTTGCAATCCAAAAATCAGCAAGTTTTAGCGGTTTTAAGATTATATCAAATACGCGTACATTGGAGTGAATGGGAGAGTTGGGCTTTAAAATGCGTTTTACGAGAAATCACCTTTTATGCACATATCCCCTTCATTCCCTGTATACTTCAATTCGAACATTGTTAACATCAAAAACGCGATTTTTCGTATTTATGGCCCTTACATCGTTCCTGTTTCCAGTCTCCAATTCCAATTGACTAATATTCATTGATCACGCTGTTTTAATTTCCAATATAATAAACAACGAGATCTAACCCGCCAGACAGTAAAGCATCTGACGGTCCTTAGTGTTCAAATACGTTAAACGCGTTGTCCAGTATTACTGATCAATCACTTTTAGAAAATTCTATATTAATCCATTTCGTTAATTTGAAAACTATAAAATATTTCAATTTTACTTTTGGAATAGTTTGATATCATCCATGGAACTATTCTCAAGACCCCCTACAAAGCATGAAGAGAAGGCAAGTATTTAGAGGTGCCCTGGGGGTGGGGGGGGGGTGGAGGCTTTTCTCCCATTCCACCCTGATTGTTGTTATCGTTACAGAAAGTGAGAGTTGAGTTTAATGTTCTCAATTTCAAACAGAAGATCAAATAACGTAAGTTATTTATTTATTTCAATTCTGTTTTAACTTACTATATATAAGCGAAAAGCTTAATTTCAAATTACTCTGTGAAATTATTCACGTGTTCTTTTTTTTTTTTTAAAAAAAAAAAAAAAGCTCTCTGTAAATTATAGAGTTGACTAAAAAACGTAGGACGTAAGCTCTATCGAATTTGTTTTAACACGAAAGTATTTAAAATAACATGAACGCAGTGATGATTTATAGGAGCGTATAGGAAATACAGCATTATATCAACGTTTGCCCTGCAGGTATTTTAGTAAAAGAAAGACATTATAATTTGTTGATAAAGTGTACTTATTCGTATATATGCTTACTTTTACTACAGCAACTCTCTTGCTTTAGTACATCCGACAATTTGTGTGCTATTTTCGTAGACCACAAACAGCCTTTAATAGGCCGTTTGCCTCGGCTATTTTACACACGAAACTGCTGCCTATATGTTCAGATAATATTCGCACATTGGCGACTAAGTGTTCATATAAAGGTATATAGGGTCTCTCTCTCTCTCTCTCTCTCTCTCTCATTCTCCAAACATCTTTCTCTCCCTGTGTGTGTGTGTGTGTGCTTGAGTTAGTGTGTGTGTGATTGAATCGATGTATGTTTCTGAAAAAAAAAACGTGTTGCTAAAAATGATTCTGTATAGCGTTCTAGATTCCGTTGTAAGCACACATCTCTCTGTCTCACTTTCATGGGCGTGGGTGTGGGTAGATGTATGTATATATAAAATGTAGACCATATGTGTCTGTGCGTACGCTTTAGGGGGTGTTAGCATTGCAGAATATCGTGTACAAAAGGTGCCGGATGGCTTTTCCCCGAGAATATCGATTGTGTTTAAAATTGTGTCCGCATTCCCTTCTACTGAGCTGAGCAAAGCGTCATCGTAATTATTTTGGGTCTGTGATGAACGAGAGTCTGAGGAGGGGACGGGGAATCTACGTGAGAGAGAGAGAGAGAGAGAGAGAGAGAGAAACAGACAGAGCTATAGATGTATTTGAAGAGTGAGAAAGCTGGCAACACTTGATACTCACGCTTTCTCTCTCTCTCTCTCTCTCTCTTGTTCCCTCGTATGCGGATAATATCGCTCAGTGAGGTGCATTACAAGAACCCTTATACATGTATGTATATGCTCTCGGTGTTCATGGAGATGAACATGAAATGGGAAAGAAAAACAAATCTCGGAGAGCGAAATGACCTGCAATAGAGAAAGTGCAGATGATGGAGAGATCTTCTCTTCATTCGTTTTGTGTTGCGTAGTGTTTGTTTTTTAACAAATTCCTTTCTAAAATCACCTCCCACTCCAAATGAATCTTCATTGTGCAAACATTTCCAAATAAATATGTTTTGAATTTTCTCATTGAATGAGAATTTAAGAATATGCGTGTGTATATACAGGGTGGTCCACGAACTCTGTAGCAATCAGCACTGTTAAAATTTTCCGAAACATTTCTGGAAGAAGAGTGCACCTGAAAATTTCCAGTAACTTTCTAATATAAAAATAGCCATAATTCAGTTTTCAGGAATGCTGGGAGGAAAAAAAAAGTCTTAAGTAAGATTTGAATTCGGGTTGTTGAGTTAGAAGTTCAACATCTTACTGACTGGACTATACTACCAATGATAAAGCATTAGACTACAATTAGACTAAAATAGTATAGAGAGTCATAAATACGTTGTCCAAAGTCCGAAAACACAAATAAATTTACCCCCACGCCATGTTTTAATCACTTTCTCTATTTGTCAATTAGAAATCGCAATTAAATTCACAGAGAATATCTCCCATTTCTGCTACAGTACGTAATCAAAATGGTAGCAGCAAACATTTGATCAGAATTACATGTTTGGTTACGATCAGAAACCGTTTTCTCTTTCTGCGCATGTGTAAACATCACACGAATTGAAAATTGACAACTTCCAATACAACAAAAGAAATTTCTTGAGTGTTGTTCCAAGATTACTGCAAAATACTAAAATTTATGTGAAACATTATGAAATATATCAAGTCACTTTCCCTAATATATTTAACAGAATGATATTACAGAAATTATCCATGTAATTGAGAAGCTCTTTATTATACAATGTCGTATCTATACAACAATGAAGTGTCCGTGGGCGCTCCTGTAACAGTTTTATTTTGGTGCCATTCCTATAAATAAGAAAAAGGTTGACAAAACGGAAAGGTCGCTCAGAACGGGGAGGTGTAACTCCCCCACCCCTTGTTCGGGCTGATGGTGCCATCAGGCTGGTGGGAGTACTACCTATTAGATGCATAACAGACGCAGTTTCTTAAGTTGGAATGGAGTTTTTATGGAATGGAGTGCCTCCGAGTAAATTTTTGTTTAACTATTTTAGAATGTTTCTATTTTTAAATTTATTTTTACAAGTTTGTTGTTCGTGTCTGGATTTATTAAAACTGGTCTGTAAAATTTTAAGCACCTCCTCACCTTATTTTATAGTTATTTAGCAGGAGCGTATCCTGAGGATTATTTAGGCTACTCCCGCAGCCTAATTTTGTGAACAAATATTTTGATCTGCACAAGTAATATTAATTTACATGTTAGGGAGGCCTGAACACCTATTATCATCATTAATACTGTGTGTACTACCTTACCATAATCATCCTTCTACTTATTACTTTGACTAATGGTAGTCCAAGCAGTGAATCCAGAATACGCCACTGTCATTTAGGTGTAATATTGTTGTGGTTCATTTGACCTTTAGTCACACCTTTAGACACACTATAGTCAAGTAAAGTTACGCCTTCCAGTTTTCAAATTTCCCCTACATAATGTGTCTAAGGTCTTGTGCGATTGATTTTTTAAAAATTCTTTTCCTGGGCCCTTGGTACATCGTTATGTATTCTATTTAAAAAAAAATAGGCAAAATGAGATAACTGACTTTATTTTCGCCCAAGGATCTGCACCTTACAATTTTCAAGCACATTCTCACATATTTTTTTTGACTATTATTTATGATCGTGTTTTGGGGATTCCGCCATGAGTTTTAGTTTGCGGGGTGTAAAGTCAAAAATCGGGAGAATGTAAGTGGAGTTTTGCACGCTTTTCTCTCAATTTTTGACCTTAAAAATATTGAGTGCTCTCTAGGATTTGGGGAGGTGACACCCCCCACAAGAATGGTCTGGCGGAATTACTGCTCGTATTATAATTCATCAAACTTTTTTTTTAGTCAAAGTTATTCTTAAAGATTTTTTTATTCAATTGCCTTTTTTTGTTGTTAAAAACGCACTTCACTTTTCTACACTGTTTTTTTCCTCCTCTTGTATTTTTGAGCTTTTTTCCAATATAAATATAATATACATTTTATTTCTTCTGGATTATTCTAGTACTCTCACAGGATATTAGAAACATGTCGAAAAAAAAATACTATACTACGTTTTGTATTAGCACGAAGAACTGGAAAGAGTAACGCAAACGAAATCTTTTTATGTTTCTTCATGATTGGAAACAATAACTCCAAATCCTGAAACTCCTCTGAAATGTTATTGAATACTTACTTACTCTATGGCTTACGGAGCCCGCAAGTTCATCGCCGCAGTAACAAATGTTCTACATATCATCCTATCCTGAGCAAGATCAAGCCAGTTTTCATCCAATCACCTACTTCTCGAGGATCCCTTCTAATATTATCCTCCCAACATCGTCTTCGTCTTCCCAACGGTCTCTTTCCCTCAGGTTTACCAACCACCATGGAATATAATCATCCTCTCTCTCCCTCATACGAACTACATAGCCTGCCCACCTTAGTCGTCTTGATTTCATTACTCTTACCATATCAGGTGAGTCGCAAATAGGGTTACCAACCGTCCGATTATTGCTTTTTAACCTTTTTAAAAATGTTAGACCGGGATTTGTTTTTTTCTTGAAAAAGCCCGACATTTTAAAAATAAAATTAACAAGACATTACTACACCTAAATCTGCATTGTTTGTGTTATTTACGGTAACCATTATGGTCAAGAGTGGTAATTTTGTCATATTTATTAACTACTGTGGTGCGTAGTTGGTGATACTACTGTCGATATACTGCACTCGACTATTTTCGTCACCGTTCGCGAAATTCCGAAAAGAACGAAAAATTGTTAAGAACTAGCACATCAACAAGTAATATTTTTGTCTATAACCTTTCCAAAATTTTCACCGCTAGATAAAAAGGTACATAACGAACGTGACTGAGCCTAGAAAAAATGGTCATTTCTGCAAATTCATTCTGTCCGGCATTTTTTTAAAAAATCCGGCTATTTTCGGAGTTTTGTCCTGCATTTGACAATTTCTACTTGCTAACCCTAGTCGTAAAGTACGTGTTGTTCTTCATTATGCAGTCTTCTCCATTCTCCAGTCATCTCGTCTCCTTTTGGCCCGCATATCTTTCTCAAGACCTTATTTTCAAACACTCGTAATTTATGTTCATCTGCTAGGGTCGTACTCCAAATTTCGCAAGCGTAAGGTATTACCGGCAGAATAACTGCTCTGTATATTTTCAGTTTCAACTTTCTTGATATTAATCGCGAGGTCAGCAGTTTCTAAACTGAGTACAAATACGCGTTGCCACATGCTAAGCGAATTTTATTTCTTCCGTGACCTTGTTTTTACTTGTTACATATGCTCTCAACTATTTAAATTTGTTTACTTTCTCTATGTTCTCATTCTTAATTGTTATATGTCTATTTCTACATTCTCTGCGTTTCGAGTCATTATGTATTTTGCTTTCTCCATGTTTAAATGTAGACCTATCTCATCGCACGCTTCTACTAAGACATCGGTACTGCTTTGTAGTGCATCTATATCTTCCCCTATTAAATCTACATCATCCGCGTACACGATTAGTTGAATCAAGCCATTCAATGTTAGTCCCTTTTTGTCCTCTTTTATTTTTAGAATCGCATTCTAACCCAAAGTAAAACAGTAATGGTGACAAGACATTACCTTGTTTCAACCTGTTGCGAATCTCGATCTTACATACTATTATCTATCCGTACTCTGCTTATGGAGTCGCTGAGACACATCCCCACTAGCTGAACAAGGTTTTTCTGGAATTCTATTTGTACCAAGATATGTTATAGTCTTTCCCTTTTGATAGAGTCATATGCTTTCTTAAAGTCAATAAATAGTTGGTGAACAGTCTTATTGTATTCCCATTGCTTCTCTAAAATTTGTCTCAAGGCGAAAATCTGGTCCAACGTGGACCTATTTCTTCTAATCAATACTTTGTAACATGTTGGGGGTAATGGAATTTTACGGCAATTATTATAGTCCGATTTATCGTCCTTTTTATAAACAGAAACTATTATTGAGATTTTTCATTCTTTTGGAAGCTTCTCCTTTCTCCATATAGTGTTTATCCATTTATGTAGTTCCTTGATTATTACCGTTCCGCCCGCTTTATTTAATTCGGTTGGAATATTGTCTTTTCCTGATGATTTGAAAATTTTCAATTTCTTTACTGGCATTTCGACCTCGATCTCCCTAGATTCGGGTATTCACGGTTCTGCGGTATAGATTTTAAATTCCTCCGTTTGTTCTCCGTTGCGTACATTAACAAAATTGTCGAAATAATTTTACCACACATCGATAATTTTAGCAGGATCCGCTTGAAGATCTCCACGTTCATTTCCAATCATCTCTAATCTTGGCTGGTAACATTTCCTTAACAAGTTTATCCCTGTGTACAAATCTCGTATGCTATTTCATTTGTTTCGCCGTTTCCCTCTATGTCCTGAATCCTCTGCGATAAGATATTCTCGCCTTTTTGTTTCTAAACCCGCGTGTGGCGATGCGTTTCGCGTTACTGTAGTGGTTGGTATTTGCTTCGCTTTTATTACTTAGCCATCGTGGCCTTGCTTGTTTCCGTTCCCCGTGAAGCTTAAGGCATTAATCATCAATAGATGCTTCTTTTTCTGTTGTTTCCTCTCACCTAAACGTTCCTTGGCTGCGCCCTTCACTATAGCACAAATTGCCTCCCCCATCTTACATCAATTTCATTATTAATGTCATCTTTATTACTACTAGAGTCGGCTAAGATTTCGAACCTATTCGAGATTTCGAGTTGGTAGTCTGCTTTTACGTTTGGATTATCTGATCGTTTAACTTGGAATTTTAGTTGTTTTGATCCTTTGCTTTCTGTGTTCGCAATGCATAACTTTTTTAACTTTTGTGATCACTAACTGATGGTCGGTGTCACCTTTCGCTCCTCTGTACGACCTAACGTCATTATGTTGGTGTGTCTTCGTCTATCTACTAATACGTGAGCGATCTGGTTGAGAGTTTTGGCATCCGGAGATATGCATGTGTATTTACGTATATCTTTATATTCAAAGTATGTCCTCTTTAGTAGTAGGTTTTCCGACATCGCGAAAGTTATCAGCCTTTTTCCATTGTTGTTGCTGATTTCTTTAAGGTTGTATTTTCCTATAGTAGTTTTCATCCCTCCCTAGTCCCTACCGTAGCGTTGAAGTCATCCAATACAATTTGTGTATTATACTTCGGTAATTGGTCAAGCAATCTTTCTAGCTCCTAGTAAAATGTATCCTTGTCGTTATCATTAGTCATCTCGGTCGGAGCATATACATTTATTAAAACCGTGTTGCCCCATCGAGTACGTATTGTAACGCATGATCTTTCGTTTACGAACTCTATATTCTGAACCGCCGGAAGGATGAAGAAACCTGTTCCGAAATCGTGAGGCTGTGTTGTATTGTAGTAGAAAGTTTACTTGCCTTGTCGGATGCTATCTTTACCCTCCTAACGAAATTCTTGTATCGCTAATATGTCTAGCTCGTACTTCTAGGTGTCGCGTACCGCCACCTGAACGTTTTGTGTAACGTTCGTACGTTCCACGTTACCATTCTAAAGTCTTTTTTAATCTCGTTCTTGGAGCCCACTGAAACAGTCCCCGCCCGGAGATCCGAATGAGGGACTAGTTTACCTCTGGAATATTTAACCCCCAGGAGAATCCATGAACTCTTTCTTGACATGCTTTAGTGGTGTAGAGTGATGAAATCTACGACATCGCAGTAAAGGCAGACATTCAAGATATCGTCCTTAGTCCATCTCTAAGCTTTGCTTATGTCATTCATCTTCAGCCTCAGGGTGGTAATGTTAAAACTGCTTCCCTTCAACATTTATGTTCGGGGTTATCTTCCCCTAGCCTTTGTAGATCCCTCTACTAACTGTAAGGCAACAGTACTGGTTTTGGTCCGCCCCAGAATATTTCCGGTACCCACCACATCTGGTCGGCATTCCCCTATTCGCCATCTGGAGAAACGTCTGGTGGGAGACCAGTAACTCCAACCCGGAATGTTGAATACAATAAAAAGAAAAACTAAAATTTTCAACAATGTGGTGCTTGATATTTTAACTATGATCGACGATAATTTCAAGGTTTGTTTTGACCTTGATTAATCTTCAGTGGCTAATAATGGTTTTAACTTGACCTTACTGATTGTTGTCGGGAAATGGCCAAAAGCCCAAAGAAAAATTCCTTTTATACTGGGCAAAGTAGTCAACACCAAATACAACTTTTCGGTCCTACTTGAAGAAGAAATTGATTGAGCTTCATGCAAACAATTTAAGATTATTGAAAACTAAAATCAACTGCAGATATCATCATCGTCGTCGTCAGGAGCTCCGCAGACGTGCTTCACTAAAACCTTGTTTGGGGCTTTCATTATCGATTGGGGCACAAAATTGCGTTTTAACGTTCTCTCGCAGTAGATGAGGCAAAGGCTCGCCACCGTAATTATTTTAAGTCCTTATGATGAAGAGGCGGGGATGGGAAAATCTCTCAACACTGGAAGACCGACGACGCGTATGCAATGAAGGAGTGCGGGTCGGAGAGGGAGGGAATTACCGCGGCAATTGAATGGAGACACAGGGGCTAAAATACTGTACCTTGCAAATGCGTTGCAAAGACTACAAAAGGATGCGAAAATAAGCCCCCCCATGTAAGGAGGTGAGAAAAGAAGTAATAATGAAAATATATGTTTATAAAAATGAACAAAATTAATGAAGACAGGATTATAAACGGTCAGATTAAATTTAAAGAAATGAAAGTTGTAATGCGGATGAATATATCTGCCTGTAATAAGATGGTGTGGTTAAGCAAGCGACAAGACTTGACCATACAGTGTGGCCATGAAATAATGGCGCGAAATTCGGGAGGTGATTTTTCACTTGAAAACAACAAAATAGATCCTTTGAAGAAATGCAAAATTATGCGTAGTTTCCTAGCTACAGGCAGGCGAGTTACAGTGGCATCTTGACAAATGACGTCATAGCTCGACACACAATGACGTAAGCGGTGTCGGCGTAGTAAACCACAATTGAAGTAGTACCCAATACACATATTTAAGTTATAGTTATGATTGACAAATGTACTTTAAAAGGGATTTCTTTCTATACTTACCCTATTAAAACACTACATTCTTTAAGCATAAAATTCTTATGTTGCGAAATCTGTGTACGCGGCACTCCTTCAAACATAAAGATTGCTTAAATAGATGTATCGGGTACTACTTTAATTGTGATTTAGTAAGCCGACATCTCTTACGTTATCATGTGTCGAGTTATGACATCATTTGGGACGATGTCGCTGTGATTTACAATGCTCACATCTCCGAAAGTAATAATATTTAAAGTTTTTCTTCAAAGGGACTTTTTTCTCTTGTTTTGATGTAAATAACCACTTCCTGAAGTTTGCACCACTATTTCGGAGACATCCTACTTAACTCAGCCAGAAGGTTGGCTGGTCAACGTCCAACCACCGAATCCCCAACCAAGACATTACCTTTTTCAGTTGGCATAAATAGTGAATTAACAATTATTGCTTTCTATTGGTGTATATTTTAAGTTGGATTTTCTCTATTGTCTTTATGATGGTGTATTAATTTGTAAATTTTTCGCAGCGAGATTTGAAATTGAAAACTTACGATTTGTTTGTTTGTTGTCCTCTACCCACTACAGTATGGAGTTCTAACAGCACAGAATATCGATCCAATATTGGGGCAAATACCGCCCAATGGGCGCATTCACCGGACTAAGGTACCACTGAGAGAGCATTTTAATCGTATTGGTTGCTACCTACAGGCAATTTAATAAGATTCGAGTGTTTTGTCAGCGCTTAGTGCTACCTTAGCCCGTTGACTGCGTCCAATGCCGATCAAGATTGACCTGTATTGGGCCAATATTGGCCCGATAGTTTGAGCTGCTAGCAAGGTTTCTTCTGAATTACTCACATTTTGCTGTTTCGATATGTTGCGAAGACAGTTTCTGAAGAAAAGGCTTGAATTCTGTACTGGGAGAGTTGACTAGATCTTGTGTTAGAGCAGTATTTCTTTCAGGAAAAATGTTCGCGTGGTGGGTATTTTAAATATTTAGAGGGAGTGAAAGAGGGCTGTAAACCTCTAGTGAAAGGAATGGAAAAAGTATGTGATATTGGTGAAATGTTTCCCTATGTACTACATGGAAAATAAAGTATTATATCCCACATTCATGCAGCTACCACATCCATTCATTTATTTACCACGGCAATATTTTCCTCAGACACACACACAGAGACAGACATACACAGAGAGAGAGAGGGAGGGAGAGGGAGAGAGAGAGAGAGGTACAGTGCATAGTCTCATAAGTTCCTTTTTAAAAGGTCCCGTTCTTTCGAAAAATCATTACGTCGACTTTCAATCTCGCAAACTGAGACTTGTTTCCAACAGAATCACTAGTCACCTCTGCAAAATGTTGCTGTTTCAGAAACAAAAATCTTGAATAGATATCATATTACAAGGGAAATTTGTACTTATTGTGAGTGAAATTAGTTAAGATTTTGCAATTGTAAATTTCCAAGGGTTTTTGCTCACTTTACTGCACAGGTTGTAATTTGAGTAGAACATTGAATGAACCCTTGTTTCTACAATATTTGTTTTTAATTGGGCGGGTGATTAACTCAGTCGGAGGGGTAATAACCTCCGGGCACCTCTCTGAAAGAAATACTGGTATTAAAAATCTATCAAGCCTGATTTGTGATTTTTTTTTGTCTCAACCAAACTGTACTGTCTGGTAACAGACAACGTATGACATAACGGGTCTGCGTTGGGAAATGAGCAGGGTTTAGCAATTAGGCCACCTAAAGCACGCTTCCATTATGTCGTCTAATTGGGCACCGCCTATCAGCCGACGATGGCCAACTTGCAATATCGTGCCACGTTGGCATCCATCTTAAATCCATATATTAGGCCGACGTCCTTTGCCACTGAAATATCGACTTGGTGTGAGCCACCTTCGAGCCATCTCCTTGACGACAGCCACCACGAATCCGGACGTCGGCCAACCATAAGACGGCAGCATTTTGCTCACTGGGGGTAATACGTCTCTCCATGTTTTAACGCACCGTTTTTAACCACAGTAGAATTACTGTAAATATTATATTTATCTGGAACATTACTAGATATATAAAAAAAACATTCCCATTTTTTTTACAGTGTGGTCACTGCAATGATCATTTTGTTTCTGTGCATTAACGTCTTACATCTGTGCGTTAACATCATTTAGGTGTAAATGAAACCAATGATATTTCCAGTGTTTTACGCTGGAGATACTTGTAGCTTCCTCCGATCTGGTAGTAGCACGTGGGTTGAGGCGTCAAGCCAGTGACTTGAAGATCCCGGGTTCAAATCCTGACTGGAGCATGGATGTTTGTGAATTTTAGAAATTTGACAGCTAATGGACTCAAGACTGGCCGAAGTTATTAGTTACTAAAATGCCGCCCTCGAAAAAAAAAATTGTTGCTACTTTCAGCGTTACCCAACTGGCAAGAGTTTACTGTCTTTTAATAAACGCAAAAGAACGTGGTGTCTATTGGACTCTATTCTCTTTTTTAAAAAATAATCTTCTATGTGACACGTTTAAGGAATTCAAAAAAAAAAATAATAATAATATTGTATAGCAAGGCTGAAGCTTAGGAAATTACCCGGAAGATGACACAAACGCAGAGAAATAATCAGTTAACCCAAAAATGCCGCAATAGGCAAAACAATTAAAAATAAAATTCACATTTTCCCCCCTTAATTTCAGGTAAAACAATTTTTTTAAAACAGTTGTCATCGTTTTCAACACACTCAGCAAAAAGGTAACATTTTATCAAGTTCCCGTATCTTTATTAAAAAGATAATTTATTTAACAGAGGTTACCTGTATGACTAACAAAATAGTTCTTTGACTGACAATGAGGTGTGTTCTTTACTATGAATCTATTTTGTAGTTTTTGGAAATTTTGCGCGTGGTTGGAATTATAAACTTTGTTTTGCACTGACAAGCTTCTTTAATGACGTTGTTTTTTATATTAATGTTATCCATTTCCTACAGAAGATAAAGAAAAAAAAAACACCCTTAACGAAAAATCGAACTCAAGACCCCATGTGTCATAGCAGGGGCGTAGCCAGCCGAAAATCTTAAGGGGACTGGGCAAAATTTAGGTAGGGATAGTCGATAAATCAAATATATTTTTTGGGGGGAACGATTATGATTTTAAAAAGCGTGGTTGCATAACAAACAGGGGTAAGTTAGAAAGATTTCAGCGAATTTGCATGCCAGTGATTACGTTTTTGCTCTGTGCTTATCCGGAAAGTCATCTTATTCGCACTTATTTCTATCCACATTTGCTCCAGAGAATGTCTTGGAATATCTTACTTCCTTTGGGCCATTTCTTGGGCATCCATTACATAATTTTCGAATATGTGGTTTGGATAGAGCAAGTCTCAAGTCTTTCAGGGTGCCACGCCACCTCAGTTCTACTCTAAGTGGTATTGGAACTATCAAGCTTTAGAGTTCATTTTCCCACACTTTCGGAACCCCATAGCGACGAAACGAAGCATGTGAGCACCCTCGATGGTCTTTACTTTTTTCTCTTGTTTTCATATCAGGAATTTCGTGAGGTAGGTATATCGGTGTTGTTTTCTAACACTCTGTATATATATTGCATTACCGCGCCGCAAATATCACACATAGCTTTCACGGATTACGAAGAAAGTAAAGTAACTGGGAAACGGTAATGTGAAACGGCTAGATATATTAGACCTGATTTAACCCAAGCCCGTCACCAATCAAAATCTCTCGAAGGGTCACCGTTCCTGATAGTTGAGGGATCAGTTGCTTGATCTGATGAAGCATATTAACTAATATACAGGGTGGTCAGAAAGTGTGGGAACACCCTAATATTTGTTAAACGCTGAAAAATAGAACCAAAGTAACAGTGTAGGAGGGGACTAGGGACGGGGGCAAATGTTTCAGGACACATTAGAATGACGTCCGCCATCTTGAAATTCGCCATCTTGAATCTGACGAAATAATCTTAAATGGAAACCATAGCATGTGATATATCATTTTAATAGCAAAGTTTTGTAGAAATTGAATGGTGTTGTTAATTTTGCTCTAACGCTAACCGTTACGAAGTTATGACTGTTGTTGTCTTATTTACCCTACCAAAGAGCTTCGTTATATGCCAAGGACCATGCACTGTTACAGGACGTGTTCAATGTGTGCACCATTCCGGTCGATTGTCAGCTGCATTCGCAGCTCCCACTCACGCAAAACCTTGCGCAAAGTGTCGGCTGTAATGTTGGAGCATGCGTCCACAATTCGTTCCTTCAGGTGATCAACATCCCTAATTTTCACAGCATACACAACAGACGTCACATGACCCCACAAGTAGTAGTCCAGCGGAGTTAAGTCAGGAGAACAGGATGGCCATTCCACAGCACCTCGCCGACCAATCCACGCATTAGGAAATGCTGATCCAGGTACACACGGACACAGGTGCCGTAATGGGATGGGGCGCCATCGTGCTGGTAAAACGTAGGAAATGACCCATCCTCCGACAGCAGTGATGACGGCGGTTAAAATCGTCTGCAATAACCCTGGTGCTTCGTTCCCCAGAGATCAGCACGATCTCAATGCCCTCTGCAAGCGTCAATGCCTTTTTTTGCTAGTACGTCACCTGCAACAATACCAGGAAACAAACAGTCATAACTTCGTAACTTTTACCGTTAGAACAAATATAACACCATTCAATTTCTACGAAAATTGGGTATTAAAATGATATATCACATGCTTGGTTTCCATTTAAGATTATTTCGTCAGATTCAAGATGGCGGATTTCAAGATGGCGGACGTCATTCTAATGTGTCGTGAAACATTGTGTAGATTCTAGCTAAAAGGACTTCGTGCCTCATGAATAATTCTGGAACCCCATAAGCATTTTAAGTTCAGCTGCTTCTAGGAACGATATTTTGTATTCCGTCCGTTTGTCTCTCACAAGCCAAATATTATATCGATATTAATAGATGAAAGCTTTCTTTTGTATCTTTGTGATATAGTTCTTTCATATCTTTACGAATTGAAACAATGTCTGATTTTGCTATTGGTGTTTTTCGTTTCTTTGACCCAGAATTTTTTTGTAGAGAATATCATTTCGGTTTCTCGTGAATAAAACTTTTCAAACTGTCCTTAACCACGATGTTTTTAAAAATCCATTTCGTTACGTTGTGTTTCCTATTTTTTTTGCTAAGTATAGCAAGTTATAAATTTGCTTCCTTTTTTCAACTTTTTTTTTAGTATTTCGCCTAAGCGCAGGTCCTTTCAGGGCGGTTTATTCTTCTCCATTTTTCTATTTCTCCTAGCCACGATTGGACTAAACACACAGATTCCACTGGAGAATCTTTATTGCACTATTTGCCTCTGGAAGCAATATGGAATTTTATTCTTTTAATTTTAATTTTCTTAAACTTTGTGTGTGTGTGGGTAAGGAGTTGAACAACCCCCATAGTGCCTAAGGTGTCTTTGTCCTTTTATATGTTAAACTATCCCTGTATTATAAGGGAAAGTTTGCCGAGTTCGTGTGGGAGTATCAATTGTTTGTCCCAGGCAGGGATCGGCTTAATGATCCCAGAGATATTTGCTCTGTTAGATGTGCTTTTTATTGAACAAAGAAGTTAAATTCATGGAGTTCACAGACTACTAATTTATGGAAGTGAATTGTAAAACTTTGGTAAACTTTATTTTATATGGTCCAATCTAGTAACTGTTGACTTAGGCTCGTCACGATTATCTGTCACGTTCGAGTTGAAAGACACCCACGCCCCTGCGTGCCGGGACTTGACCCCGGGACCTTCGAGACTGGTTTGTAGACAAACCATTCAGAGTACGTCTCCACTCCTTCGTTCGTAGTGAAGTGCTGCTTAGACAACGCGTGTGCCATCAATCGGAATAAATGATAACATGGAGGAGCAAGATCTGGTGAATAAGGCGGGTGGGAAGATCGTTTAGCGGTCTTTAAGTGGTTTTGATGTGTGTGATGATGCCAAGCAAAATCATTTTTCCATGTCTTGTGGCCCATTGCGGTCGTTTGACAATCAACATGTGATGCAAATTGATTATTTATCATCGGTAGCGATCAATATTAACGGTTTTACCGGGTTTTAGAAGTTCATACATAATACAGCAAATGCTCCTGATCCCACCAAACGCGGAACATCATATTCTTGCCGAAGCGATTTGGCCTTGAAGTCGATGTTGATGGTTGACCTGCATCAACCCATTATTTTGTGCGTTTGGGATTCTCAAAATACACCCATTTTTCATCGCCAATCACTAATCGATGCAGAAAGGACTTTCCTTGGTGCTCTTGAAGCAAGAGTTCACTTATGACTTTTCTCTCTTCCATTTTTTCTTTCGGTTAGTCGATGTGGCACCCAGTTTTCTTCCTTTAATTTCTTTTCCATTGCGTGTAAACGATCGTAAATTGTTTGCTGAGCAACGTTTAATCGTTCTACAAGTTGCTGTTGAGTTTGACACGCATCTTCCTCCAATAATGTTTGTCATTGTTAATCTTCAAACTTTTTCGGTTGACCTGGACTTCCCTTGTCTTTAACATCGACATCACCACTTTTAAAACGTTTAAACTAGCGTTCACACGTATCTTGAGATGGAGCATGTTCACCGTAAGTTTGCTGCTGTATAGAATAACTTTCAGCAGGACTTTTCTTCAAAAATGAGGTCATGAAGTAACACTTCCCGTAAATGCTCTTTCCTGACACAAACTTCGACATGCGTTAGCGTCAAAATATCTATGATCTTAACACCTTCGTACCATTTGACTTATCCGGTATTCACACTTGTTATCTCTACAAAAAGTAGCATATATATCACAGCGAATCTAATCCACTCGCCAAGTCAGCGCTATCTCTTGAATAAATTTGCATTATTAACCGATACACCTGGTACACGGAGAGCATAGTCTCTTTTAAATGAAACTAACTTCAGATGACACTCCCAAACCACATATCTCACTTCTTCTCTAATTTTATAAAAATTGGCATTTAAGTATTGAACCGCACCTGATACGTCTAACAATGCCATTTTATTATAACAACACTTTATTTCAGGTTTGAATATTATTTTGTAATTTTTATCGCATAAAGGCCGCTTTAGACGGTACAACTTCTCGTACGATCTCTCGTATGAAAGAATGTATACAATCCATAGTAGGAGATTTTTCGTACGATAAATCATACAATATTGTATAGTGTTTTACACGAGGGGATAATGATGAAACTGCTGGAGTTTATAGTTGTGACACCTCAGCCTTTTAGGGTAATTATGCCACAGACATTTGTGAAAGTATAGCCCATTTAAAAAATAGAAAATAATTAAAATATTGATAACAATTAATCTTGACGCAACAGGAATTCAGTTAATTGTAAAGTCAAATTCTTCTACCAAGAGAATCTAACTTCTACTAGGTTTCAGTGGTAACGAAAGTATCGTGTTTTTACTTCTGTACTTCGATAAAGATATTTCAATGCGGACACAAAAAACGTTGAAAATTTTGCCGTCTTCGGTGATAAGTTCGGAGTTATATGTGTTTTGTTTTTACAATATTCCTGAGTTAACAAGATATGTGACATTACACAGCACTTCAAAAGTATATAAATCGCGATATATTAACTCCTATTTATACATATGGGGGAAATTATTAATACTGCGGTTTAACTACTTCTACCACAGAGCACTGGAAACGCCTCAAAATGCTACGTTTTACGTTCCTATAAGCATGAAATACATGTAAAATACAAAAATAAGGAATAATGTATTTTTATGTGATTTATAGGCTCATTTCACACATGTGAATAGGGAGGGTCAGCTGTCTTAACCCTTGTATAAAAATTAGTTCGTTAGATTAATTACCTAGTTCATGTATTGACTTGCACAGCTCTGGCTTGACGTCGACGCTCTACTTACATTATGTCTACTTCTGTAATTACTGTTCAATGTATTTCATTATTTCGGATGCACAGAGCGTATATGTTTTATCAAAATTATTGTGGGGTGATTGCAAAGATACCGGTACTCTACATTATTTCCTTTCATACATATCATGCCTGCAGCAGATTCGGTACTCTACAAACAACAAAAACAAGTAAAATCACGTTAACTGTATTGCACAATGTATAGGAGAAGCAGTAGCTATTAGATCACATCAGAACTTTGTCTTTATATTTTTAAACATATTTCTCACGTATTAAGTATCTTTTATGGTTATAAGAATGCAAAACGTAGTATTTTGAGATATTGCCAGTCCTCTATAGCGGAAGTAGCTGTACTGCAGTATCACCGACCTTTTTACACTTTCCTTAAAAACATTGTTTTATATCTTTATACCTATAATAGTTTATTATGCCACTATGTATGTTAATCTCTGCATCAAGTAATAACATTAATACGTTCTCTTTGTGTCGTAATCCATAACCAAACAGCCGAATAGGAAAGCACGCTATATTGCCAGTAGAGGCGCTGTCATAGATTGTACGAAAAATCCGCTGAAAAATAGGACCGTTTCTATTTAGAGAACACATCGGAGATAGCATGAAAAATCGTACGATCTGCGCTTTACACGATCAAAGAATGTAACCGATGGGATTGCACACGAGGGATCGTAAGAGAAATTGGATCGTCTAAAGTGGCCTTAAGAAACTTGCAAAATGAATTTCAAAATTTGAAAGCGGGTTGTCAAGGGCAGCTTTTCTGAAATTTGCTATGGGAAAGTACTTCTATAAAGTGCTGTTTTTTTATTCATAATAGTTACATGCGATTCGATAATAATATATGGAATACGATATATTGTATAAAAGTACAAATTTGTACTAATAGTATACATTTTGAGCATCTATAAAAAAATATTAAAACTTTATCAAGTATATGATTAACCTTTATTTTTCGTACATGTGGGCAAAGTACTGGCAATTGGCTATTAAAAATTTAGAAGGTGGCTTGGACAAATTTAGGAGGGGCTCAGCCCCCTATAGCCCCCCCTGGTTACAAGCCTGTGTCTCATAGTCATTGATGATACGAATCATAGCACAAAGGCCACTGCGGTCGATTATATCGATGAGTAACGTATGAAAGAAACCCATTATGATTTGCTCCGCGTGAATAAGAACATATGACAATCTATGCAAGGTTTTGCTTAAATTAACGTGCAAGTGCCTGTCTTTGAAGAAACAAGGTAATGCAAAAATTTGTACAAGATACATAAGTATAAGACTAGTTTATACCTTTGCATAATTTAGAGCTTTTCATACTATATATCGCGACGACGACCTGGTGCGTCACCGATACCTTATTGTTTAGCTCTAGAGGTTCTCTGCTGCTTGTTGACGAGATGTGTTGATAGCCTTTCCAATTTAATTTGATTTCCAGTTAATGGCTGAGCAAGAAGCTTCAGCTCAAGGTCACCGTTTCTGAGGGATGTCTCTTGACAAAAGTAGGAATAGGAGGGTAGCATGCATGGTCTTAATTGAGATACCATCTTGGCATTCATTTGGTGAAACTGATGAAAATCTCGGAAATATCAGTCAATTACGATTCAACCGCGACGATAACCACGGGGCTCGGGGCAGGGACTCTGCCGAAACCTTCAATGGGAGGGAGTCACCCCTCCAAATTGTCCATAACATAACCCCAACTTTTGAATATTACTGTTAAAATTTTTTAAAGATCCTGCAAGATTCTTTCTTCCCGTATAACTTATACCCCTAACTGAAAATCCTGGCAGAATCCCAGGCTTAAGGTGCTGAAAGTAGTTCAGAATTTAAGCTATTTTCGATTTGATAAAAATAGATTTTCCTTATTCTGTTACCTGGTAAGTGTCGTTATAGATTCTGTCATAATATAATATACGTAATATTATACTTCATTAAACTCTGTGCTTATTATGCTCTGCATCACATATAGTACAGGATATCCCAGGGATATGCCGTTTAAATACCCAGTATGTTCAGAATCTTCCAGAATATTTCGGTGCAAATGAGAATATTAAAATATTTCAGGTTTTAATTTTCGGAATATTCCTAGAATATTTTGAAGGTAGGCCTATCTCCAAAGGACAAATATCCTTAACAGTATTTGCAATCAGCACTGACATTCAAATATTCATATATTCAAGGTATATACCAGGAATATCCTGTTGATGTTCCAATATCCGTATACTCACATAGCATGCGAGCTTATAATAAGCTTGAGTTTGACTTGACTTTCGCTTGTGTAGTTAAGATTGGTGTAACAAGATTCATTCAAGTTTGAAATTGACTTTACTAAGGTGATTTGATGTTTCAAGTTTCAGTCGTTTGCATATGATGATGCTAATATCTTCTAGACTTTGCATCCACATTTTTACGCTAAGCTTAATTTGAGCTTGTAAATGGCAAGCTTATTTCACGCTTGTTGTGATAAGCTTGATATGGCAAACTTGTAACAATCTTGTCAGGTGCGTACAATTAAGTATGATTCAAACTTCATTTAAGCTTGCAGAATTGTCGTGACGAAACCCAAAAGTGTCTGCATACAATCCTGAAGTTATTACATTTCCTTAAAACTAATCGTACCCGTTATTGATGGACGAAACGAACTTTGGTCTGTGAAATTTAAATTTGGTTGACCTGCAACGAATTTTGAATAATTATCGTAAAACGAAAAAGGTGGGAAAATCCACTGCTATTGAGCCTTAATGCAGTGCTGCCATCTGGTTAGGTGTCTGGAAAAAACATTTACCTTGACGCAGTGGGGTAAGACGGTGCACTTTTTATTGTTATGTTCGTTGTACATAAGTTCAGCAAACCATTTCAGAACCTCAGTAAGCCGTAGAATTATACTGCTAAAGTTATAGAGGAAGAAATACTAAGAAACACCACGAGCCAGTACATTTAGTGATACTACTGAATCCTAAAATCCTCCTCCAATACCACAACTCAGTACATCCAATGGTACTACATGAGAAAATAATCTCGAAGCAATGTCTCAAAACGATTCATTAAAGTTATTTCTACCAACTCCTACTTCACTAATATCAAAAGCATTGGAAAGATGGCTAACAGAGTTACAGACTATTATTTCATCCGAAATACTGTGTTGAAAACTAAAAGTCTGCAGAAAGAAAATTCAAGGTTCCAAGCGGACGGCGTACAGAAGACTTGCTCTTCATCATATCGCCATCTGCAGTTTTACTTATGTTTATATGACAGTGACAATTTCATTATTGACATTGAAAATGAATGTACCAGGTGCGTAAATATGAAACCGGAATTTATGTACAGAAAAGACAGTGATTGGATGACAATGCTAAGAACTATTTTATTTTATTCGAAGTATTGGCCATCGGTAGCGATGTGTGGATGCCAGATAAAAAAACTGTGCCTCTTGTGCTGCAAACCAGTCATCAAGCCATTTTCCTACATTCTCGTAAGATGTGAAACACTGGTCAGCAAGTGCGTGTCCCATGGATACAAATAAGTGGAAATCAGAAGGCGCCAAGTCTGGTGAGTAAGCCGCATGCGGAAGGATTTCTCAGCCAAACGTCGCAATCGTTTTCTTGACCGGTTTTGCTGTGTGGAAGGGTGCATTATCGTGAAGCATAGACGCTTTATGTTGTCTTTGGTTATATTCTGGTCGTTTTTCACGCAAAGTTGATGCAAATCGATCATTTGTTGTCGTTAACGTTGGGTATTAACGGTTTCGCCAGGTTTCAACAGTTCATAATAGATCATTCCCTTCTGATCCCACCAAACACAAAGCATTGTCTTCCGTCCATAGCGATTTGGTCTTGCAGTCGATGTCGCCGGTTCTCCTGGAGTTACCCATGATCTTTTACACTTAGGATTCTCGAAATAGATCCACGTTTCGTCACCAGTCACAATTCGATGTAGAAATGATTTCATTTTGTACCTGGCGAGCAGAAATTTGCAACAGGTTTTTCGGTTTTCCTGCTGTTGATCAGTCAATGCATGTGGAACCCATTTTCCCACCTTCTGAATCTTGCCCATGGCTTTTAAACGTATGGAAACTGTTTCTCGTGTCACATTTAATTGATCCGCGAGTTGTTGTTGCGTTTGAGCGTCATCCTCATCCAACAAAGCTTGCAATTCGCTGTCTGCAAACTTTTCCGGCGGTCTTCCACGTTCTTCGTTTCTCATGTCAAAATCGCCACTTTTAAATTTTGTAAACCACGCATAGCACTGTGACTTACCAAAAGCATGATCACCGTAAGCTTGGACAAGCATGCGATGCGATTCTGCAGCAGTTTTCTTCAAATGGTAACAAAAAATCAATGCTATCCGCACATCGTAGTTTGTAGGTACGAATTGCGCCATGCTCAACGCTATTAAACACTACACTATGACATGAAACTTGACTGGTTGTGAGTTGAAAATTGTTATCAGCAGTCAAAACAAGCAAGTGGCGCCAAGGACGCAGTTTTACGGTAACCACAGTGACAGCTAACCCCGTCTATGCAGAAATCCCGATTTCATATTTACACACCTGGTATTGAGTGCCGAGAACTGCATGAAAATACCAAGTCTATAGAAGACTCGACAAAATGTGACAAATACGCAAAATGGTTCAATAAAACTCGTTGTGCTTAAAAAGACAAGTGCTCTACATGTGGAAGTGGGGAAATTAGGTGTGATTACATTGATTACATGCCGTTAAGAATAAGCTGACATCTAAGAATTTTTTTTAACTCTCCCACTGCGCCGGCTAAAAACATGTTTTTTTTTAATGCTTATTGTTACTATGTAGAGGTCCTTCAGAACCTATGTAGCCATTGTATATTTACTTTCTTTCTATATGATTGAAATTTCATGTAATCTATTTTTTAAGTAAATAAAAACATAAAAAAGACAGTTGATTTAAAAGGTGCGCCATCTGCCCCCCTTTTATCCTATTATGAATTATACTTTAACACAATATTATGTATTAATACCTGATTCGATATGAAGGTGGAATAATGGAAGGTTTATCTGTAAGAAAAGAGAGGCGCAGGCTCAGAAAGTTTGTGAATCTATTAATAATGATGTATCTAAGGAGAATTGGATTGCAAATATTGGACTTGTCTATATATGAAGATGAAACTAAAAAGTTCAAGGTCTCGGTTCTAGTTTTGGGGGAAGAACTAATTTAAGCATGGATATATTTTTTGCATTACACGTAAACGATAATTTTTCCCCACAAACGATAACTTTATTGATTTTTCTACGTAGATGACTACGAAAGATATCTCCGTGAACCATCAATACTAATTTGTAAAAAAAAAAAAAAAAAA
>JAGDQP010008874.1:26739-61266 GCA_022664845.1 Lepisma saccharinum | reverse complement strand
GCAGAAACAAACGTTTTTCTACAAGTATTCTGTCATAAAACTTTTTAGAAATAATCTTACCAACAAAGAAAGCAAAAAAATATTTTATACTTTCAAATACTGAATTCTATTGAACAGAAAAATAAAAGTTCCAACTAAAACAATTCATAAACAGAAAATAAAAATAAGCTGTTCAGAAAAAATGAACATGCAACGAAATACTCTACAACACAAAAAAGCAAAATGGTTTCATACTTTTCGATTTATCATGCAAAATAAAAGCTATAACTATGAAATACACAAGCAAGCAAACTTTTTAGAAAGTTTCTCAAAAGATACAAATAAAATGTGTACTTAGAAAATACATTTGCAAACAATAACAGAAGATCCTAATGAAACAGGTACAAGAACGAAAACTATTTTCTTTTTATTAACAATGATTTGCATGGAAACACTTTCTCATCTTAGGTTATGTTATTATACTGTAACCTTGAATGAAGGAGCAAGTGAGTCAGTAAAATCACAACGCAATACTTTTTCATGTTACGTTAGTTTCTCTTCATCTCTTCTTGAAGGAAAAACCAAACCGACTCACCGAAATTCATATATCCACAATTCATCCTCAGGCATTGTTGGAATGCATAACCTTAACGGGCAAAAATCAAGCATTCATTATATTGTAATGCTGGGCTCCATAACCTCCCAGGGGCAAAAGCACACAGAGAGGAAAAGCCAATTCGAGTCGTCGAAATTTATCTCTCAACCTTGCACTTATAAATTTCGACGACTCGAATTGGCTTTTAATTTTTGGGTAATCACTTTACCGTAACGTGATCCCTCCATGGTTTCTCGTGTGTTCACTGTAAGTATTTCTTATAAGTTAACTGTCACTAACGTCTTCACACAATGCTCACACCTCTATTATACCTCGCTCTTTAGAGCAATAACTTTTCGCATAAAGGTTCCATAAAATATTCAATCATTGTCAGGGTTTAATCCTTCAGGAAAAAAATAGAACTATTGGTGTTTAGGTCATCATAACGCAACTTAGGTTCATCCGATGGGAAAATTTCTAACCCATCGTATTTCATGTTTATGTAAACCAAATGTATCACAAATACTGTTCATGGTATCGATGTGCTCTTCTGTCAAAACCGAATATCTAATACCTACATGGTACATAAGTTCCATCTAAATTTCTATGTACATACGTATAGTCTTTTGCCCTACTGTGCCTGCTTGTTATTATGCAAACCACTAAAGCATGTTTTATCCACCATATTAATCGTCTTAAATCTATATTCTATTTTTTCTTCACACTAAAATCGTTCCTTATGTTCAGCAGAAATATCTTTAACAAGTAACACTTTGTAACACTTTAACACGTATTGTAAATCATTATAGCATGCTATACATGTTAGTGGCAATGCCAATTTCCAATGTGCTATGATGCTTATTATTTAATCACAACTAACTTTTTAGTACAACCTTCACAAACTACCAATATGTACAGTTTCATCAGCACCTAGGTTCGAGTCCCCTTGTTGACCATCTTTATAGAATTTGTTCACTAGTCATAATGTACTGTCTCATTATCAGTTTGTCCAATAAAATATAAGCAAAGACAGATGGATTAAAGCACATTTGCACGACTCAAATACCATAAATGTTCCATGAATAACGTATTTCTTTAATTCATTCGCGTTGACAGCAATATCCATTCTTAGATATCTTCAATAAATATTTTATCTAGTACCACCAATGCCTAGTTTTCAAAAATATTCTTACATTTTCGTAATCTACTCGTCAAACTATATCTTTGTACCAAATTTCAGGTTTCTATCTTAAGTGATGTGCAAAATAATTTTTTCGTGCACTATATTTGTTTAAAAATGGCAACTTTTCCAAAATATTCTTACATTTTCGTAATTCCTTTGTACTAATGTATGTTTCTACCAAGTTTCGTGTTTCTAGTCCTATGCGATTAGACTGTGTATTCTTTCAAAAAATCAATTTGTCCGGCATATTTATTTAAAGATGGCGACTTTTCCAAAAAATTCTTACATTCTCGTAATTCTTTTGCAGTAGTCAACGCTTTTACCAAGTTTCAAGTTTCTAGTTCTAGCCGCTTAGGCTCTGTATTCTATCAAATCATCATTTCGGCGGCCATATTTGTTTTAAACATGGCGACTTTTGTACAATTTTCTAATACGTTTGTAATTATTTTGCAGTAGTCAACGCTTTTATCAAGTTTCAAGTTTCTAGGCCTAGCCGTTTACGCTCTCTATTCTTTCAAAAAATCTTTTCGACGGCCATATTTGTTTAAAAATGGCGACTTATAAAAACTTTTCTTAAAATCTTCAATCTAATACTGGCAATACGTGTTCATATAAAATTTCAGTTCTGTAGCTCAAATGATGTGCAAAACAGCTTTTATGTCGGCCATATTAGTTATAAAATGGCGACTTTTTAAAAATCAAAGGCAAAACCAGAATAAGTACATTTCCTAGCTTCAAAACCAGTATATACAACATTCACGTTTCGTCATGAGGTTTACGTCCTGCATCCAAACCTTTTCAAATTTACCCACGCTTTCGGAAGGTTTTCAGTTCGAGTTTAGTCAAATTGTATTTTATTCAGTAAAATCACATGTTCTTTTATCTCATTTTCTGTATATCTCAACGATATTCAATAATTTTGCTCGTGTATGCTATCATTCTGTAATTTACCAACGCTTTCGGCAGCTTTTACTACTATTTCCGTCAATATTACATTTTAGTCAATACAATACGTTCTTGTTTCTGTGTTATATCTTGTATATCTCAATACCAAATTATATTCAACATATGTACAATTTACCAGCGCTTTCGGGAGCTTTTAGTACTATTTCCGTCAATATTACATTTTAGTCAATACAATACGTTCTTGTTTCTGTGTTAGATCTTGTATATCTCAATACCAACTTATATTCAACATTTGTACAATTTATCAGCGCTTTCGGGAGCTTTTCTATGCAAATTTAGCCAAATTACATTTTATTCAGTACAATAGGTTCTTGTTTCTGTATCAGTTCTTGTATATGTCGATACCAAGTTATATTCAAAATTTGTGCAATTTATCAGGGCTTTCGGGAGCTTTTCTATGCAAATTTAGTCAAATTACATTTTATTCAGTACAATAGGTTCTTATTTCTGTGTCAGTTCTTGTATATGTCAACACCAAGTTATATTCAACATTTGTGCAATTTATCAGCGCTTTCCTAGCTTCAAAAACCAGTATATTACACATTTGTTTCAATAAAATACAACAAACGGTTAGTAAACGTTCAAATGTGTGTTAGTTCAATATATAATTATGTCATAAGGCGACATTCTGCCATCAGCATTATTCCTAAAACAAACAACTAAAGTCTTCACATTTGTATTTATCAGTCAGCATTAGTCAAATGTTTCAATACCCGTCCAAGTATTATCTTCTGTAACCATCACCACTATACCGCGAGAACCTTAATGTTAAACTTTAACCATTGGATCTGCCACAAGGTAACAAAATCTAACAGTTGCAGCAACTTAAACTTTAAACATTGGATCTGCCACAAGGTAACAAAATCGACACTTGAAGCAAGTTAAACCTTAAACAGTGGATCTGCCACAAGGTAACAAACTTTGACACTTGGACCAACTTAAACTTTAAACAGTGGATCTGCCACAAGGTAACAAACTCTCACACTTGAAGCAAGTTAAACTTTAACCATTGGATCTGCCGCAATACCATTCTTTTCTTTCAACGCAAGTCAGCAAAACAGTTAAATTCATGCCAGTTAGTTAATTGTTAATCAAACTAATGTAATTACTAAATATATTTATTTGTGTGTCATATTCAAAGGTATTTGTAGTTTTTTTCATTTATATCAATTGTCGACAATAATAATTTCATTTTTTTATTTCGTTTTCAAAAAAATATTAATCTCTGCCCTTTCTGCTTTTTTCTCTTCAACTAAATTGGCGTTGGCCCCTAGGCTCTGAGTTGATTAGATCTTCTTGTGTTGTCTGGTAAAGAAAGGATCATGAAAAAAAGGTAACTCTTTTTTTTCTTCTTCTTCTTGAACTAAATTAATTTCTTTGCGCCTGTAGGTATCTCGTCGAAGCCAACCCCGCTATTATTTTTTTTTTCATCGAAAAAAAGGCAAATGCCCTGTGGCATTCCGGAGTACCAATGTGTGTTCCTAGCCGGGGAAAGGAGTAAGACGCAAGAGTTAAGCTCAATTTTATTTTTTAATTAGCGACCTGTCAAATCCGAGAGTAAATTTGTAAAAAAAACACAGAATGATTAATGATCATGGTGTATGAGGATGTGTTGTCCCTACTATACTATTAGGGCACCTACGAGATATATGGCCAAATAATATATTTTAGTTTCCCTAGGCTTCAAGGTGGGGAGGAGGTCGCAGCGTTGCTAGCAAGCAAAGCTCATTTAAAAAACTTGAATATAACCAATACGGCCGTGAGCTCGAGTCACGTGCCAAACTACTGAAGCAAAATACAGTATATTGAGCACTGTTTCTCTGCTCGAATCTGTGTCACCTCTGTCGTCTGTGTTCCGGTGCCGAAAAAGCAACGAAAAACACTGTCACTGCTTGGTCCTTGTTGGCTTCCAACAGTACGTGGAATACTCACTTGCTCAATTGTATGCATTTCCTTTGCGCTGCAGGTGAAGTTTGACTGTTTCATCATAAACCTGGAATCGTTCAGCAGGCTCACCATACGCTTAGCTGGTATCCTGCTCTATGGCTGCCTTTAGGGTCTCGTCATCCAGAGCTTTGGGCCCCCACTGCGGGATTCATCATCTCCCGACCTGAATTTTTGGATCCAATAATTGGCGATGTGCTTATTCACAGCATTATTCCCAAAACCTTGACGTATTCGGTGATTATATTCAGCTATTGGCAAAATCATCTTACAGTTCTAAAGCAGACAACCTCCAACGAGTTGCTTCGACACCTCAATTTCAATTGTTCACTACCTGAGATGTGAGTGAGCAGATTGCCTATCTTATTCTCGGTCAATCTTCTCACTCCGATGTCGATCGGTTTACCAGCACCTGAGGCATTAATTCCGTATTACTTGTCACGTCATCCCATACGACGTTAAAGATGACAAGAACTTTTTGGTTACCTTGTACTTCTTTAGTGAGAGAGAGATATGCAGTTCCACAGTTCCGAAGTGTAGTTCGTACGGATTGACACAATGAGTCTGTATAAATCCTAGAATAGACTGTACAGGAGATTAAGGTATAATCTATAAAGTGATATTAAATAGTATAATATAAAATAACATGGCTGAAATAAAATAAATTTGGTTTCAAGAAATTGTCAGATATTAACGATGCCTCCTTTTCAAGGGCTATGCTGGCCCCAAATGGCTACCAATAAATCTCTTGGAAACTGAATCTGAATGTTTGTTTGCCTAGCTTAAAATCTGTTTATAAAATATCAAGTTGGTGTAAATAATTTTTCAAAAAATCTACAAATTTAGCGATGGGCTTCTTTTAGGGGCCCCACAAGACACACAGATCATATGAGTCTTGTGAAAATGGAATCTGCATACCTGTTTGCCAAGGTTTCAACAAGGTTTCAAATCTTTTATAAAGTAAAATAACAACATAATGGAAATAAAATAGTTTTTCGAACAAATCGTCAAATTTTAACGATGGGCCCCTTTTCAGAGGCCCTCTCGGTCCCAGATAGCCATCTATAAGTCTCTTGAAAATTTAATCTGAACATCAGTTTACCTAGTTTAAATCTGCTTATTAAACACCAATAAATAGATGGAGGAAAATATAGCTTGTTTTCATGAAATTATATTTTTTAAGAGTGCATACCCTACGAGCCCCAGGTGGCGACCTCTATATAGTTTTTGCAAATTGAATATGAATGTCTGCTTGTCGCGTTTCAAACCGGTTCCATAATTCATTCTATAATATATATATAATAATAATAAATCACAGCCATATTCAATCCACTAGTGGATGAGGCCTCTCCCCAAAGGGAGGAATTGGTCTACTGCTCCCACGCTGACCAGACGGGTTGGGAGAGGAGAGCCGAAGCTCTCACTGTGATCGCTACCTCTTTATTCAGGTAGCTCCCCAATTGGCCTCACGACGCTGGGTGGACGCCGCACAGGCAACACAATCTGGAGTGCTGATATATATATATATATATATATTGCAGATCGTTAGAAATATAATCTATTTTTTTCAGCCATTTTTCAATATGGCGGTCTCCCAGACTTATTCTCAGGAAGGAAAATGTCTACCTCACACATTTTGTTTCGACTATTAGTGTTCTAACTAGAATCAGCGAGAAACTTCGTCAACTATGATTTTCCTACAGAGGTATAGCTAGGGGCGGGCCTCAATTATTACGTACTTTGATATAAATACGTAGGAAAAGTATCAATTTACGCAGCTCAATCAGCCTTATAATTGTTCATCTTTGGGCATACATTCGTAAGGGGAAACCCCCCACAAAAACAGCAGTCACGCTACATATTTTACTGTTCATAAATGCACATTTAACTCATCCTTCTCATTTTTCTTTTTCTCTTGTTACCCAAAGTCGACGTTTAATCTCTGTGGAACTTGAAAATAATGTGGACGCCGTAGGGTAGCGTGTCACTTTGTTGTTCGGAGAAAATGTGCCGTATTAAACCAAGTTGTGAAGCGTAACTGTTTTGCGTGTGGGATAAGCATTTGGAGTGTCCTCAAGTTAAAAAAACAAAACAACGAAAAATAGATTGTAACGAAAAGTTGTGCCCAATTTTAATATGCTTTCTCTGTCTTTCTCTCTCTCTCTCTCTCTCTCTCTCTCTCTCTCACACACACACACACACACACACACACACACACGCGCACTATATATATATATATAATAGTTCACAGCCATATTCAATCCACTAAAGGATGAGATCTTCTCGAGGGAGGAGTTGGTCTACTGCGGGCACGTGATCAGACGTGTTGAGAGAGGAGATCCGAAGCTGTGAACTTTGATCGCTACTGTCTTTTATTCACAACAGTTCCCCAATTGCATCACGATGCTGGGTGGGCACCGTTCCAGGCCCTCTTGCTTTGTAAAATGTCCCTTGGCAGAGCCGGGAATCGAACCCGGGACTCCACGGTAAGTAGTCAACTGCGGGCGGTCTGGGCCTATATATATGACCGCCCCGCTGGTATAGCGATTACCGTCGTTGACTGCTATCGTCGGGTACCGGGTTCGATTCCAGGCTCTGCCAAGTGCCAAGGGATATTATTCCAAAGTTATGGAAATAAAATACAGTGGCGATCACAGTTGAGAGCTTCGGATCTCTCCCAACAAGTCTGGTCAGCGTAGGAGCAGTAGACCAACTCCTACAGGAAAGACCTCATCCAGTAGTGAGGCATGTCTTAAAAATATCCGACCATAGGCCACGAAAATAAAACTACATGCTTGATGTAATTCAACTGCTAATCACATTCGAAATAGCACCCTCCCATTTCCACACACTTAACCCAACGACCATACCATCGCTCGAAGCATGCATGGAATGCCTCTTTTGGAACTGTTGTCAACGCCGTCGTCTCATTGTGAATGATGTCCTCTCGGATGTCGAAGCGGGTACCGCTGAGCGTCGATTTGGCTTTAGGGAAGAGCCAGAAGTCACAAGGATCCATGCGTTGGGAGTATGGAGCTTGGCGAAGGACTAACTGCGATCAGGACCAGTTGTGGATCAACTGTGAGAAATGCACCGGGAGGTTACCCTAAAGCAGGTGCCAGTTTTGTGACACCAACAACTCTGGTCTATTGCTATGAACTGCATCACGTAGGCGACGGAGAATGTCAAGACAGTACTTCTTCGTAATTGCTCGTCCTTCTGGTATATTCGTGATGCACAATGCCACGTGTAGTCAAAAAACACAATCAACATCCCTTGATATTGCAGCCGACGTGTGTTCATCTTTGAACCGTTTGTACCACTGTTTTATTTCTATACTACCCGTTGTATCGTCGCCAAAAGCTTGGCATATTGTTTCTGTTTGGCTATCTCCAAAGTTTCTGGCAAAACCTGATACGGTATCGTTGTTCCACACGTTCTGCCAGTTTGCCCGCAAAGAAACTGCGATGAAGAACTACACGACACTACACACTAGTTCCCTAACGGATGCTCTATCCAACAGGTATGCGCATGAAGGATACCCCACCACTCTGTGCAGTATTGATATTCAGCACTCACTACTTTTCTGAGAAATATGTAAGGCCGGATACTTTTCAGACAGATTCTCTTCATCAGTATACATTGCTTATTACCTACAACCATAATAAACTTTGAACATTTCATAATTCATTTGGACTCAATTTTCGTTTTTTGACGTCTGTGGATTCAGCTCTACATATAAACAAAGTTTTGGGACCAGTTAATTAATTCAATTTAATAATTGAATTTATTACATTTATTTTTAAAAAATGAAACAACTAATTTATATTTAACCTTTGGCTGGAAGTGTGTCGGTTTATCCAAGAGGTTTAGTAAATTTTTATATAAGTCATAATCTTATGTAGCCAGATCAGGTCAATAATGACGTCCCACGCCCAATTTAGATGCCTTTCTAAGACTAGTGATCACTCGAAGGTATGAAAAAGTGAATTATTCCCGAAAACAATAACCCATTCTGACTAAAAATTGTTCATTTCTGTCTGGATATCTTTAAAACTTTACACTGATGACACTGGTTGTAGGTTTCAACTGTGAGTGACTGAGTTGAAGATCCATTGCAGGCATAATATTGAGGGTTAACCATTGATACCTCGTATCTACAAGTTTTGTCACTTAAAGTTGTTGTTGGCTAATTATTGAAAGATAAATATTGGCGGACTTTCCAGTTGAAACTTCATAACAAATAAACCAAGAGATAAATTTCCCTTTTACTTCTTTCGAAGTTTCAACTGGAAAGTCCGCCACTTTTTTCAATAATTAGACCTCGCAAGTCCATCTCCTCAGAATCAAACGTTCTCCATAGGATTCTATCCTGAACGAGCTCAAGCCAGTTTTCATCACGAACACCTGCTTCTCAAAGATCCCTTCTATCTTGCCAACGTCGTCTCGGTCTTCCTAACGGTCTCTTTCCCTCCGGTTTACCAACCACGATGAAATTTACGTGTAATCTTAGTTTCTCTCCCATCCGGGCTACAAGGCCTCACCTTAGTCGTCACGATTTCATTATTCTTACAACATGGGGTGAGTCGTAAAGTCCGTGAAGTTCTTCATTATGCAGTTTCCTCCATTCCTCAGTCATCTCGTCCCGTTTCGGACCTAATATCTTTGTCAAGACCTTATTTTCAAACACTCGTAATTTATGTTCATCTTTTAGGGTCGTACTCCAAGCTTTGCAACCGTAAAGTATTACCGGCAGAATAACCGATCTGTATACTTTCAAGTTCCTTGATATTAATCGCGAGGTTAGGAGTTTTTGGTGAGTAGAAACATGTGTTGCCCGATGCCTTTTTATTTCTTCCGTGACTTCGTTTTTGCTGTTATGTATGCTCCCAAGTATTTAAATTTGTTCACTTTCTGTATCTTCTCATTTTTAATTTTTATGTATCTATTTCCGTGATTCCCTGTGCTTCGGCTTGTTATTATGTATTTTGTTTTCTCTACGTTAACCTATCTCATCGCATGCTTCTACTTTGTAGTGTTACTTTGTAATGCATCTATATAGTCCCCTATAAAATCTACATCATCCGGGTAAACGAACAGTTCATTCAAGCCATTCAATGTTAGTCCCTTTCTGTCCTCTTTTATTTTCTGAATAGAAAATTCTAACGCAAAGTTAAACAGTACTTGGTGACAAAGCATCACATTGTTCCAATCCGTTGGAAATCTCGAAACTATCTGACATATTATTAACCATCCGTACTCTGCTTATGGGGTCGATGAGACATATTTTCACTAGCTGATTTTTTTTTTTTTTTTTTTTTCGGAATTCAAAATTGTACCATGATATTGTATAGCTTTTCCCTTTTGATAGAGTCGTATGCTTTCTTAAAGTCAAAAAATAACTGGTGAACAGTTCCATTGTATTTCCATTTCTTCTTTAAGATTTGTCTCAAGGCGAAAATCGAGTCCAACTTGGCTCTATTTCTTGTAAATCAACATTGGTGGTCTCCAATTATCTCATCTACGTACATGCTTAGGTGAGTTAGTAGGATATTACTCAGTATTTTGTAACATGTTGGGAATAATGAGATTCTGCTGTAATTATTACAGTCTCCACACATCGATAATATTAGTCGGTTCCGCCTGAAGATCTCCGCGTTCATTTCTAATCATCCCTATCTGCTATATCTTTTGTGAATGTAGAATAACTTAAGTAATCGTAGCCGAATGCGTAAACTTAAAGACATGCAGATAAACCTTTATACATTGTTGTTTATTGAGAAGAGACATGCTAATATCTAGAATACAGGAAGCTATAACACAATAGTAAACGCATATCGAAACGAAACGTGAATTCGAACAGGTATATTAGTGTTTCGAATAACCCATGTCTGAGAAGATGTACTAAATATCTTGAATGTGAAAGTCGACTGTTGGAACCTAGGATTGAATAGCACATACATCGAATTATATACAAATGTAGGCCTAATAACCGACGTCGCTAACGAACTGTTTATGTCACCGACATATTGAAAAGTGTGACGATCGTAAGAACGAGAGAATAATAATCGCCAATGAAATGCTCAAAGAAAGCGATCAAAGAATACAAAGGATAGAATATACTTTGCGATACAGCATTCTCCGGGGTTTCCAAAAAAGAAAGTTGTTTCAGTACTAACATTTCCTTAACGAGTTTACCCCTTTGTACAGATCTTGTGTGTTATTTGTCTTGCCGTTTTCCTACATCTCCTAAATATTCTGCGTCAGATATTCTCGCTTTTTCTTTTTGAACCCGCATGTGGCGTTGCGTTTCGCATTACTGTGGTGGTTGGTATTTGTTTCGCTTTTATTACTTAGCCATCGTTGCCTCCTTGTTTTTCTTCCACATTAATCTTAAGGCATTCTTCATCAAACTAAGGTTTGTTCATCTGTTGTTTCTTCTCACCCACACGTTTCTTCGCTGCGCCCTTCACTATATCACGAATAGCCTCTCACATCTTACTTACATCAATTTCATTATTAATGTCATCTTTATATCTACTAGAGTCGGCTAAAATTTCGAACCTATTTGAGATTTCCAGCTGGTAATCTGCTCTTACACTCAAATTATCTAATCGTTTAACTTCGAATTTGAGTTGTTTTGATCTTTTGCCTTCTCTGTTCGCTATGCATAACTTTTCCCTCACTTTTGTGATCACTAATTGATGGTCGGTGTCACCTTCCGCTAATCTGTACGACCTAACGTCCATTATGTTGATGTGTCTTCGTCTACCTACTAATACGTGATCGATCTGGTTGAGAGCTTTGCCGTCCGGAGATACCCATGTGTATTTGTGTGTGTCTTTGTGTTCAAAGTACGTGTTCTTTACTAGTAGGTTTTCCGACATCGCGAAAGTTATCAGTCTTTCTCCATTGTTGTTGGTGTTTTCGTGAAGGCTGTATTTGCCTATAGTAGGTCTGTCGGTTTTTTTTTCCTCCTTACTTTTGCGTTGAAATCACCCAACACAATGTTTTAATTATTCGGCGGTAATCGGTCAAACAGCCTTTCTAGCTCATCGTAGAATATATCTTTGTCGTTATCATTAGCTACCTCGGTCGGAGCATAGACATTTATTAAAACCTTGTTACCCCATGAGTACGTATTGTAACGTACGATAGTCTTTCGTTTACGAACTCTATATTCTGGACCGCCTGACCTGTTCCGAAATCGTGAGACTGTGTCCCACCATAGTAGAAAGTGTACTTGCCGTGTCGGATGCTATCTTGACCCTCCCACCGAACTTTTTGTATCGTTAATAATTATGTCTAAGTCGTACTTCTCGGTCTCGCGTACCGCCAACTGAAAAGCTCCCATTTGGTATAATGATCGTACGTTCCACGTTCCTATTCTAAGGTCTTTCTTAATCCTGTTCATAGAGCCCCCTGAAGCAGTCCCAGCCCAGAGATCCGAATGAGGAACTAGTTTACCTCCGGAATATTTTACTCCAGGAGAATTCATGAACCATCTGTTACTATTCCTTGACATGTTTTAGCGGTGTAGAGTTGTCAGCTCTACGACCTCGCATTAAAGGCAGATATTCAATTTGTCGTCATCTGTCCATCTCTGAGCCTTAGCGATGTCATTCATCTTCAGCCTCAGAGTGGTAATGGTGATGCTGCTTCCCCTTACCATGATATTATTGTTCAGGGTTTTCTTCCCCTACCCTTTGTAGATCCCTCTACTAACTACAAGGCAGCAGTACTGATTTTGGTCCGCCCCGCAATATTTCCGGTATCCACCATAATTGGTCGGCATTCCCCCTATATGCCACCTGGGGAGGCGCCTGGTGAGAGACCAGTAACTCCAACCCGGGCCGAAACTAATTAGATTTCGAAATTTCTTCAAAGGAACGTTTTTATCGATTTTATGTAAATAATACGGATATGTGACATCCGGATCCGTTTGTCCATCCCTAGTAAATAATTACCTCCCCAAGTTTGCGTCATTATTTCTCGGACACCCTGTAGGAACGATGTCTGCGAAACAAGAACATACAATATTTCATAGCATTTTATGGTTTCAATATAATTTATGTATCTTGCATATTTTAAGTTTTATTTTTGCTCTTCTGTTTTATTATATATTCAAATATGAATATACTGCAGTGGCGTAGGTAAGGGGAGATATGGGGGATATATCCCTTCCCCCTTGACTCCACTTTATGAACCTGGAAGGAGAGAATTTCCACAATAAAAGAAATAGGTTATGTTTGGAAACATATAATTGTTGATTAAGATATAAAATTAATTGTAAGAGTGCTATAGCTTACACCCGTCTCGGTATAATTGTAAGTTTATTCATAAACAGACAAGGATCGTATTGTACATTCTGCATTGTAGTTTCACATTTACGTAGATGTGGTAAATAACCTTCAGGACAACCAGTAAAATTAAAATTCTTTGACAGTCACATCGATAGCGCCGGTAAAAAATGAAAGAGAAAAAGACTACTTCTAGACAGTAATAAGGAATGTAGTAATTCCTGCACTGATAGCCTCAACGAGGGTACAACGTAGAAAATTTTGAATATAAAACATTTCTATGGTTGAAGTAGTTATTTTGTGCGGAGAAAAGAAATAATTTGAACAGGCGTCCTCGTTACGTTAGATACGAATTATAAATTAAAATTACACACATTGGAAAATTTCGTGAAATTCTTAAGATATGTGCCAATGTGGGATCTAATGTGATCTTTCAGATCATATTGGGAGAAGATAAACTTTTGGTAAACTTTATTTTCTATGTAAAGCTATCCCCCTGTGCGATAAGCACGCATCGTAAACGGCGCATGGGGGATGTGGAAGTATCGTTCCACATTTTCTTTACCTACGGTACGAAGTGAGTTGGAGTGGTTAGTCCCACGTTCGATCGTCTTTACCTTTCCAAGGTGCCCAGGAATACCAAGGACACTCTGGTACTCAATTTGATAGGAGACTGAGTGCACCTCAGAGTGTCAGGCATGGGAACACTACGAGAAAAGTCTCCAGTGTCCTGGCCGGGATTTGAACCGGGGCCGCCCTATTCCTAGACACACGCGCTACCGCTTGAGCCACGGCGCCTCCAAACTTTATTTTCTATGGGCCATGTTAACTTTTGATTTCTGCCCGTCACGATTATACGAGTGCAACGCTTATTAAAATTCACAAGCATCCATGCCTCAGGCAGGATTCAAACCCACAACCTTGGAGATGCTGACCTAATGGCTCAGACCGCATGACTACCTGGGTCGGCTATAAGGGGAAAAGAGTCTAACCATTAAAATCAATTAAGATATTTGCGATCTAGTTTCAATTAAGGAATATTTTTCCTGACTAAATGCAGCTGAATAATTAATTCTCTGCATTAGCGGATGAAACTCTTAATATCACCTATGGGAAATCTTTGTTGTTAACTACGTCAATGATGAGTATGTGATATGGGCCACGGTGGCTCAGTTGGTAGAGCGCTCACCTCTGGTGCTAGGGTTCGTCGGATCAATCCCTGCTCATGCCATGTGAGCTTTGTGGTGAACAAATACAGTGTGCGTGGGTTTTCTCGGGGTGCTCTCATTTCCTCCCACTTTCTTCATTCCACCAGTTCATCCCATCATCATCCATACGGCCTCAGTCATAGTTCCCTAAAGGCCTTAAAACAGATTCAAATGAATATATGATGTCTTCTTAAGAGCAGTTTATTCACGTGACTCAGATGTTCCCCTAATCTGGAAGATCTTTCCCTAACGTGGTGTTGGTGATTTAGCGATAACACTTGATCAAATCTGATACATTTTGGTGTTAATTACGAGATCTTATTTTATGAATATGGTGGAGGGGCAGTTTGCTGAAAAAATTTAACAAATATTGAAGACATACTATGACAGTACTCTGCTTAGATTTATGTACATTGTGCAACACACTCACTCAACGTGGGAGTATTTAAGACCATTCGTGCAAAAATTTATCAAGTAGGAGAAGACGGATATAAAAGTATGACGCAATCCATGATTTTTTTAAAAAATAACCTAATTTATGTTTGAAACAATTATCCATTTTTTATTGGACAATTTCACAAGCCCACATTCAAGACATGTAATGAATTTAATACATTTATAATTTTTTCGTTAATTTTATTCGATTAAATTAGTATTCGCTACGATTAACCGTTCTACAGATTCTTACAAAAGGAACACCTTAACTTAGTGGAAGCTATGAATAATGCCAAAGATGCTTGAGTTTGGAAGAATCGATGAAAATATGAAAGAAAAAAAATGAAAATATATTTTTACAGTATAAGACATGCTCTTTCACGCATGCATCCCGATTTTCTTCTTAGGGCGTTCACGGAATTGGAGGTGGTTTAAAGAGGATCTGGATATGAAATTAAATAACAAATATAGCGTTTCTTAAAATTACACCCACAAACTTAAGTATCATAGGTGATTTCTCAATCAAAACAAGACGAAAGTTCCTCGAATAAATTTTCGAAATGCGCATAGTTTCGGAGCTACAGGCTCTGGGGTAACTAAGGGGTCCTTCGGTTGAAGGGGACTACTTATGGAGCAGAGTTTCGAAGTTCAGTAACTTGCGTTGCCATTCTCATTTGTTACGGGGAGGCCCACACGTCCTCGTACTGGTTACAGGGTATCAAAAGCCTGGGAAAATGAACTTCAGAGCTTCGCATATCTAACGCAATGAAAAGTAGCGCTGATGTGGCAGGGTTCCGTCAAAGACTTTATTTTAAATCTGCACTATCAAAAGTGTATATTTCAAAATTCCGCAATGGGCACCCAAGGGACTCCCCAAAGGAATTAAAGGATTCCCAAAAATTCTCAAAAGTAAAGATATGATTGGAACGGTTTTCACAAGGAAACAATAATTCGCGTGCGCCAAGTTGATATATCAAGAAGGTTCCATACACCGAACGATTTTCTAAAAAAAACAAATCGTGGTTGTATAACAATTAGTAGTAAGAACTGCATAATTTCATCGAAGATTTCATTTAATGTATTTATTATGAAAGAGATTGAGTAACATTGCCCGATTGGATACTGGGTATGACGTATGACATTTTTAGTCGCATAGGAAATAATTTCATTCATGCTCATTTCTACCGACCTCTACTTCAGAAATATTCCGGAATCCCCTAGTTCCTTTGGGGGAATCCATTGCGGAATTTTGAAATATGCATTTTCGAATAGAGCAGGCTTAAAGTCTTGGAGAGACCATGCAGCATCAGCGGTGTTAGAAATATGAAACTCTAAGGTTCATTTCCCACCCTTTCGGTACCCTGTAGCTCCGAAACTATGCAAATTTCGAAAATTTGTCTGAGAAACTTTCGTCTTGTTTTGATGTGAAGAATTACCTCCAGGAGTTTGTCGATGTAATTGTAAAACACACTGTATATAATTATGCCCAAAAAGTATGCTAAGTTTGGAAATAAATCGGAATTTTGGAGAGTTCCACATCCTTTGAACTCGCTGCTTGGATATGTCACAGAGCTGTATGAGATAATAGTATAGGTCTAGAATATCTAATACAGTAGCTACATAAATCAACTTCCTAAATGAGCTATCAAAAATGATATCTGAAGCTTTAGAATGAAGACACTGAACACGAAAACAAAACTCCCACAGTTAGTACTATTTTAAGCCCCTTGTATACAAAATATTATACACTAATTATTATTTGCGAAAAAGAAACTAATAAAAGTGGAATATTCTCTTCAATCTGCAATGGAAGCATATCAGGTTTCAGAACTTTTAAAAGTGCTTCAGATTTTGCACAACCTGTACCCACATCTACGCCAAAGATTATATATATTTTATACTCTGAAACGAGTAAATATATCCTTGAAATATTCAAAATTTCAAATGAATGTGACATAACAGACTGGTAGTTATACAAGAGAAAACTGTCATCAAAGTGAGCGCATAAGCGTTAGTTAATGTTGGTCGAGAAATTCTTCGTTCTTGACAAAATCCAACCTGATGCTTTAATATGGATAAATTTGTATTAGAATTATGACTGAACTTAGTAAATTATACCAATATAATATATTCATGCATTTAATACTTTTCCGCACAATAATTGTGCTGTTCTAAAATTATAGAAGAAAGCCCCGAAATATATTATTTAAATAATGTTGTTGGATTGCATAACCGCCAAGGATATGATTTTGTAGATATTCGTTTCTACGCTACTGATCTACTGTGTATATTGCTATTGTAACTGGAGCAAAAGCTCTGTAATAGGTAATATATGAAAAAAGAAAATGTATTTTGAACACAATTACTTATCATGATTGTAGCTGTTGAGTGAAATTTGCATGTTTATTAATGTTCGTACTTACACTGCTACAGCTTTCGGCACGTTTCGAACGTCCAAAACTTTTAACATTGCCAAATCAGAAATTTTACTTGTGCCAAAGGTATTAAGATGTCATCAATGCATGTCAGCCTGTGCTGTCTCGTATCTTGTTTTTCTTTCTGAATCTCAGGAAGATTGCTCTATAGGAATGACCACCACCACTAATCCACAGTGACTCATCATGAACTCCAAAGAGGATTTTCTTTTTTCTGGATCTGTCCTGACAGATGCAGCATTGCATGTCCTCAGTAAATCTGTTTCTGGATAGGATAATAAAAAACACACATCTGTGTATCTCCATTTCTTCTCCTCTTTCTCCTGTTCAATCCTCTTTTAGCCCAACTGGTTGACAGTGGTAAAAGCAGCTGGTCGATTAATCCATGTCATTAAAGCTCATTTCAACAGACCACTTACTCAGGTGAAACACAAGATGGCACTAGATACACGGTAGCCGTCAATGTTGCCAGAGCAAACATTTCAAAAGAAGTCAAAAGGAGAGCTTGAGAAAACAAAAAGAAACAAATGCATGAAAAAGGGGATATACTAATATTTTACTAACACAAAATAAACATTCTCAAATCGTATTACTAACATACACATACACATTCATATATCTGTTGCGGAGGATGTGAAGTGGGTCACAGTGGCGCCAGATCGGAAAGGATTTTTTTTTTTAAGTTTGCAAAAAGGCCTGTCAGAATGTGTACACAGAAAACTGATCTAATTTCTGCTTGCGTCACGTTCTCTTCAGATCAGTTTTTTTTTTTTTTTTTCACTGTCTTCAAGATCGTGCATGCATTATTCTAGGTAACTTTCATTGCGTTGCAGCACCAGAAAAGTTCGAAAAAATCGAGTAATTACCTATTCACAGTGACTGGGACTGCTCAAGTAGAGCCCATTTTCATTGTATAATAGTTAATTATTCAATAATTTCAATAAAGAAGGTAACAATGAGAATTATGACTCCCACTGCGCTTAAAGCTCAACCTGAATCTACCATATCACTTCTAGGAGTAAATATTACATTGTTCCATGAAGGGAGACGGAGTAGAATAATATTTTTCTGAATACTTCACTCTTCTCCATCCTCTTGAAACAATGCCATTCTGCATATAAAAAAGAAAGCTTGTAGGGTATATGAGAACTGGTGTCAAATATTCTAGGGTCGTCTTCAACCATAAAAGAATGTTGCATTTTATCTATTATATTATTCACATTTACAGTACTGCATTTTCGCACTTCACATATTATATTTATCGTCAGTAGGGCTTACCAATTATTCAATGAAATTATTTAGTATCGTTTGAGAAAGCAAAACTTTATATCAGACTGGTAACACAGTCAGCTCAGTGACATACGTATTTCCTATTCATTTTTGTTGCTATTCTAAGAAGTCAACGTGAGGTTCGAAGCTGACCCCTCTATGTCAAAGACAAAGTTGATTTCAAATCGTGTTTAAATTATTTCTGATCTTGTTTGGTCTATGGAACTGCGCCCCTAGAATATTAGAGGCTAAATTGTTTCACTGTAAATCACTTGTTTCCATCCTATCGGGCATAGCCTCCTTGAGAGGTGTGAAAGACTTGCAAATGAGAAGCTGGTTACATGAAGAAAACGAAATATCCCTTTTGAAGCAAATACAAATTAGTAATTGTGGAAGAAGCAAGAAAAAAAGCTTCAATACAGTGGTTCTCAACGTGGGGTATGCTTTAATGTGTTATGCAATATGTGGATGATTGCTGAATTGCATTTAGTTCCGTGAGTTTAGAGATGGTGAGAGGTGGAAGAAGGTAAGAACCTATGAGGTAAATAGACAGCTAGAAACACACTATAGTTTTCTCTATCCATAAAGAAGATGACAAAGGAGGCCAAAATAACTACCAAAATACGAAACTACCAAAATAACTACAATACTACTGGGTTGCCCTTCGCGAAACTTATGAAACTTACAACGACATACACTTAAGCATGTCTAGCCAATAATTTCAATGTAGCCAATCAATACGTGTACGTTAAAAGAAAATAAACTTCAACAAACCGGGCAATAATCACTGATATTATAAAATCCTCTTTATATGATAGTACCCAAGTTGATGCGATTTGCACTTACTTTGACTAAGCATTCGACTTCGTCAGTCATAAAGGTTATGGTACAAAAATTTGCATAACTTAACTTTTCAGTGTAATCTTTAAAAGTGTTCTCATTTTACTTAAATAATTGTAGATAAGCAGTCATCTTGTCAGGGGGTGCCTCAGGACTCAAATCTAGAACCATTAATGTTTCTCGTGCTCTTTGATGTTTTCCCCGTTCATATTAAGATAAATAAATAACTGTAATCTGGTTCAAATAATTGACATAAACGAAGCATAAAAGCCGAGAAAGCGTACTGACATTGAGTATGAATATATTCTACATCCTTGATATTATCTCTCCTAATTACATCCATTTGTAACATTTAATATTTCAGGTGCACTACAACATTGGGAGACAAAGAAAATTCGATGAATCTCTCCCAGACAAAGAAACCACAAGTGAAGAATCTAAAGATATCTCAGACATGAATTTGTATCATCACTTTGTTGTTATGACAATAATGTCGATGTATCTAATTGCAAAGAAGGTTATTTGATAATAACAAATCTACAGCATGCAATCTTGTTTTTTTTTTACTGCGCATCATAATTGGGATATAAATTAAATAATACACGTTAATTCAACAATGTATGCGGTCATCATCACAGTAGTGGATTTTAGTACAGACATTAACTGATTTTTATGGTTACCGTTCATTAAAGAACATGGAGTGATTTTTTTATTATTATTAAATATTAAACGGTAGTGCAAGAAACGGGCAAAAATTAAATCGCAATAACTTTCTTCTTTCTCTTGAAGATACATGTTAGATCAAAAGAACCTTCGTTAGCCAGTTCCTTTTAATTTGTGTCAAACTTAACCAAATTTAAAACCCTTGTACTTTTTCTAATCTTTCAATAATTGGTGCACCACTTGTTTCGCTCTGCTTATATATATAAAAGCAAAAGGAAGAATGTCTTTGATCACTCTGTCCTAAGATTCATTGAAAAAATGGAAATTAGATCGTCTTTAACGAGTTATTCACTCCATCGAATGTTTTTCTTTTTTTTCTTTCTGTTTTTTTAATACTTGTTTGTAATCAGTGAGGGAAGTTACTTGACGTAAAACTGGTTCGAATTTTCTAGTTCTTTTTCACGTTCATTTGACCATTTTTATTACAGTGGACAAAGAAACAGCTTTTTTTTATTACAAGAAAATAATAAAGAACTTTCAAATTAAAGAATGGACAAAAGCTTAAGACCAGTCCTCTGTATTTTATGTATGTATGAGCGCCTTGTTAAAAAAAAAAATGTATGAAGAAAAATTTCAAATCTGCGCATGAAAGAGATTTAACCTTTGTCAATGGATGGTAATTTGGATTTACGATGGAAAATGTGTCTTGAATGCCAATGATACGGATGAACTTGTTATATTACTGATCTTTTCCTCTATTGTTGTGATGGTTTTAAAAGATTTTCAACTCAATGCATAGGATTTTTTTGTTTTTTCCACCGTGATTTTTGAATGGAAGTACCGATTTTTGGTGTCTTCTAGCGGGACATTCCCATGGTGATTTTGTTCTAGTTTCTTTAAGATACCAGGTTGTTTGGAAATAAATGGTCATATTCGAACCTCACACCACAGCTGAGTTTTGGAATAGCGTAAACATGCCTGATTCATTCAAGATAGTCTCCGTCTGCAGCAACACATCCCTGCTAACGATTCACAATGCACGATCTCGTCTCTGAAGAAAATGTGCTTTCTATGAGGCAATAAGGTCCCGGAGTACACTTTCTGCACTATTACTGTTTTTGGACAGCCTGTCTTTCAGAAAGTGACTTACAGGCTTTAACATGTGCTAGTGTGATGGTGCTAATTCCAGGAAATATGGAGGGTGGCGAGTACTTCATACAACAGGCCACTCAGATTATTTTTCGTAACGTTTACCGCGTGGGCGCTTAGCGTGTTTTGCTACGATCAGAAGACTCTTCGTGCTGATCAATGACTTTTTACACAACCCCTTCATATAACCAATTTCTGCACAGTACGGGCTCTGAGGTGCATTAAGCCTTGTAATATCAGTAGCTGCATCACTTTAATATCTGAGTCCTAATAGTTTCTTTTCAGGTACACCCTCAGACGAAGGATCCTGTAAATGTACATGTGCGTTCATTGTGTGAATGTATGTGTGTTTGCATAATACAAACATTGCTAAACCGGATGCTAAATCATTTAGAGCCAATACAGACATTTACCTGGCTTTCTCCAGCTTTCTTGCATGTGTGGTTTACCAGGTAAATTATCAGTAGTTTGAATCCGATACAGTGATTTTTACAGAATATACAGCAATGCATATTCTAATTTTTGCCCTCTTCCAGAAAACTCCCCTCGAGTTTCTCTATCTTCTTGTTTCGCCTTCTTTCTTCTCTATATATACTCCGATCCGCGGTAAATATCGCCGAAAGATAGAAATCGTAGCGTCGACACCCTCGACACATGCTTTAGTTGCATGCATGCATGCGGAGATCGCTAGTAGAAGTTGGAGAGCGGTCACTCTTCAGCGCGGGACTATCCGGGGGCCCTTACAGTCAAAATTTGTCTTTCTTTCTTTCTTTCTTGCCACTTCTCTTTGGACATCACTCAAATTCTGAGTAACATTCAATCTCAAGGGGCTCTTAACCCGATGAGATTTTTGAAAAAAATATTTATCTATTATAAGTGTAAACATTTTCGGTTTCATGGTGCTCACACACTTAGTATTACATGTAGGCGGTGCTCACAATCTTATAGAGATTGAGAACCTCTGTTTTAAACGTTGCGCATCTGTAATAGTTGTGTAAAGATTGTGTGACTGATTCAATACCTGAAAACTAGCAGAACATAAAGCTTCTAAATAACATTTTTACCTTTTAACCAAAAGAGTGTTTTGAAACATTTTCTCTATGATATTCCAAAATAATTAAAAAGTAATCTTTGAATCTTCAAGCTTGAATATGGAGCGCAAGATTACTAAAATGCCTTTTGAGTAATCTATGATTTCATTTCTAGAAGGGTGTAAATATTGAATTACGCACCAGACCCAGCTTCAGGCAGAAAATACCTGCAGACTTAAAATCATATTTCTCAAAGTATATCAGTTCAGAAGCATTTAAGTCACTTTATATCTCCTTGACTCGTATTGTTGAAGTGTCTTTGATTTTTAGATAGGTAGCCCCTGAAAAAAATCTGGGTACGTGACTGGTTCTTGCAGATGACTACCAGCTGCTCTTTATGACGCTCCGTCAGGTAATGCAGTACGAAATCGTCCATTGTTTCACTTTCCCTATTTACACTAGATGGTCTGAAATGGCTGAAGTGAAGACATTGAACTATTGAGCAAGTTCCGCGACAGTGGTGCGTGGATTTGCCTTCACCGTCCTCTACCTTCCTAACCTTGGAGACTCTGGTACCCAGCACGAAATTTTACAAACCAGCGACGTACTGTCCATTTGAAATTAAGTCTATGCATATCCTTAACACATTGCGATATAGGTTTCTACCATCATATGTCTCAATTTGAATTCATTGAACAGCAGAGCGCGCTGTTAGAGCACTGTAACATGTACAGATACAGTTCATATGACATGAGTTTGCTGCGACCTTCAATGGATATTACTCAAGATTTCATCGGTCCCGTACAATAGGAGGCAGAGAGGATTGAATGTAGACATTGTGTATTTCGGCAATTTATTTCCGAACAACCTGGTATATAAATTAAATTGAATTGAATTTTATTTACGGCCTTCCTGGCATATAATGAAAAAGATGAAACGAGAAAATTTCACATTTTTAAAGCAAGTGTAATTCAATACAGTCCTTGAGAGATAGAGAGCCGAAATGACACATACGAACAGCAGTCTTGTTCAGCTCCAAGGATGAAAGAACCTATATTTCAAACGATAAGCTAAGAATTAAAAAGAAAAAAAGAAGAAGATAAAAGTACACCACTTGAGGACAATGCTCAAAAATAAAATAATGAACATAAATAATTACTAAATATAACATTCTCGAAAACTTAAAGAAAATTAATGCAACGTAACATATTGTAGATAAATTGCCAGCCTTAGCATACCCCGACTTCAATTTCTATAAATGTTGCTTATCTGACTTAAACAAAAGTAATAGTAAGTGTCCATCTACTCCAATATGAATGGAGTATACGGACAATATGAGCAAATAGGTATGCACCATTTACCGTATTAATTTTATCAAGCGTTTTGCTATAATCGCTGGTAGAACACAAAGAAAGAAAGTATATGTTATCACTGAGCACCGTACGTAGAATCATTGATTGAAAGCATTTTATCTATTCAGTACTGTCATTATCACTAAGTTCTACGGTGGGCCGAAAAGAATTTTTTTTTTCGAAATCCGATAATGGCTAGTACGCAAAAGTTGCTTCACAAGGCAGAAACGTTGTACAAAAAAAAAAAAAAAAAAAAAACTGAAAATTTGAAAGTGCGCATCACGCGAATCTTGTGTAATAGAATGAATTTTGTCTAATTTTTGGTGTAACATGAAGATTTTTACTTGACTCTCTTTACTGTTACATTACAGATTAAAACAAGGTATGGAAATAATAAAATTGAATAAAACCTTATTAAGCTCATACATTATAAATAAGTACGCTTCGAGACAGGGTCGTAACCCGTATAAAACCTCATGGGGCATGGACGGCGATTGCCGGTCAGAAGTAGAGGAGGGGGGGGGGGCAAGTTAGACTTTGAACATTTGAATCACTGTAAAATATGTATAATCTTCAAAAGTGGAGTCTTCAAAAGTCAGATTGCATAAATAACAGGATATTCTTGTATTTATAATAAATGGGACCTGATAATTACGACATTTAATTAAGATTATTTTAATTGTTGAAATGTATTCATACGTGTGGCGAACTGAGTGATTGTAATCAGTTTTGAGCTGTTTGTTCTCACATTTTTTATTTATTTATTTACATAGTTTGGCACATGTTATACTTAAATATACATGTAAATGCATTTTGTCCCTGCACATATATTTTAAAAAAAATGTTTATCAAATTAATTTCCTGTATAATGATTTTAAGTAAATATATTGATTTCAAACTAATAGTGACTGAATTTAATGTTTTCTGTAATTTCTTGTATTTTCTACGTTTAAACTTCAGCATACATTTTTGTACGTAATTTTAAAATATACAAATAAATCCTCGCCGTTGCATTTTTAAAACTAATTGTTTATCGAAGTTCAAATTTGTGGTGATAACATCGTGTGATACAGAAAGAAGTTTTTCGCGTTATAACACTTTTTACCTGACAATCGACATTCCTTTCTATTTGAAAATCAGAAAATACAAAGCGCTCTACAGTGTAATGTTTGGAAGAGGTACTCGCCATGTACCTGGAAGGATCCAGGTTCGATGCGATGTAAAATGGCTAATGTCCCGTGTAAAATGGCTGAAATTGGATTGTATTTGAAATCCTTTAGATAAATAAAACTGTATGCTTCTAAGTAGCAGTAACAGTTCATTCTTGTTTTAGTTTCTCGTGTAACGTATATTCAGGCACTATAAAACTTGATTTACAATATATTCCAAAACTACCAAATTTGATGTAGGTACTACTTTCGGTTTTTCTCATCTAAGAGCATATGAATATAAACAATTAATAGCACTGCCTTTCGTATAACATTAATTGTAGTATTACGATTTACAGGTAGTGTATTATTTTATGTAATTAGTGATTTTTCAAAGTAGATTGTCACTTTTTTGTTCATATTAAACACATACTTTTTCCATTTTTGAACACATAATTATGATAGAAATTAAGCGCATGAGTATCCGGGCCCTAATATAATAAACTATATTTTGATTTTTATCATGTGTTATTTTCAAATATACAACAGTAACTACAGTACTAACATTTCATTTATAGAAAACACGATTCTGTCAGAAGAAATTAGTATAGTTGTGCATGAACAGCTGCTCAGAATTATACATTTAAGAAACGGGGTACACAAATATATTAAACATATTTATAAATAAATAAATTTATAAATAGACAGGATCATGTTAATATACTGTATAATCCCTAAGGAATTTACTTCCTTACACAAATGACCTCTATATGGTAACATGTTGAAAATACAGCGATACGCCAGTCACTGCAGCGACCGAAAATCGAATCCGGACCCCCAGTTGCATACCAAGTGATCGATGTCCTATCATTAAATTATCGTCCCATCGACCGACTTCTCTGCATATTTGATATTCCTCTGACCTCAGCTGAACTATTCAATCATTGCTGATATACAATGCCAAGTCACTCCCCTCTATGTGAAGATTTTAATTGAGGAATACTTCTGGAATTCCAGGTCTAAGGAATTTCCAATATGTAAGAGAAAGCTGTTGTTGCGGCGATATGTTTCAATGGCAGATAACCGCTGGGAGCAACGTGCAACTGGAGGACTCGGAGGACTTCGATTCCCGGTCGCTCCATTGACCTACTTTTCTTTCTGCATTTTTATTAACCAATAGTTTGTTTTATATAATCTGTATTCAAACAGAATGTGAATGCTCAGCTCATAAATAGTATGCTTAACAAATCAGACAAAAGCATGATTTTTTCTTCAGTCACACAGGCAAATGCTTGGAATGATTCCTTTCAATTAGGTCCTGACCTACTCCTCGTCACATCATTTCCCCTACCCTATCCCGGACTAAGCCAAACATGCCTAAAGGCCGTAAATAACAATGCACATTCAACAAATGGCCAGTGGAGAATGCCAACTTTCTCACTTACGAACTTTACTTTGTGACAGTTCTCAACTTGTAGAATTATGCAATTACTGGAACTGAAGCATGAAAAGAATAATTTTGTAACATCTCATAATAACCGATAAAAATTACATGAACTCTTAATAAGTTTAAATTTTTTACTAGTATGGTCAGTGGGTGACAAATTACTCGAGAATCAGGAAACAATATCCCCTTTTCCTTTTACGCTTTTCAAGACGCAGTTTCTGTATCCTATTTTCATTAGTCGAATGGTCGGAAAAAGTGGGGGCAACTGCTCCCCCTCACCCCCCCTAATCGCCGCCCATGGGGAGGGGCCAAGCTAAGTTTACTGGGGAAAAGGTAGAAGGTACTAACAATACCCGACTGCGTTATTCACCGTCTAGGGTTATTTCAGAAAATAATCGTTATTTTCAATTTGATTTGTTAACGAGCTTCAAAAACACGCATTAAACAAAAGATAATTACTGTTTTCTTCAACTACTGAAGACATGCAATAATTCAAAATCGACTTCAATTTGGCTGAATTATAATAACATTAGACAGCGGGCTGACTTTTACTATCGTTTTAATAACATTTTGATGAATATTGTAACTGCATATCGATTTCCCTCGCACACACCACCGCGGTCTGACCTTTAATCTGCTTTTTCATTGTGCCGATTTTGAATTACCACATCTGTAGAACACTTGAATTAACGCTAAGTCCTGTTTTCGTTTTACGTCTTTTATTCAAATTTCAGTAGAGGAAAACAGAAATTAACTCTCACGGACCAAAGTTCGTATCATCATCCTTCAATATTGAGTACAATTAGTTTTAATTAAATGCTAGTACTAACTGCAGGATTGTATGCAGAAACTTTTGGGACATTATTCTGTCCAAAAAGTGTCTGCACGCAATCCTGAGTTTACAATTAATATTTTATTAAAATTGTACTCATTATTGAAGAACGAAACGAACTTTAGCCCAATCCAAGTGGGCTTTCCTCTACTGAAATTTGAATAATTGATGTAAAACGAAAAAGGCGGGAAAACCCACTTGGATTGAGTCTTAAAATTATATTTAGTGCAGTTTCTGAAAGTGTTGATACGGGATTAATTATGCTTTAGTTTTTTTGTGTATTTAGTTTTGATAACAATGATTCTTCAAAGTTGCATAGAGCTATTCTATATCACGACCCCAGATAAAAATATCTAGAGATCTGTACACGCCTCTCCAATCAAGAATAAATAACAGAGAAATGTGAAATATTGAATGAAATATTTGAAGAAAAAAAAATCGGATGTAATTTTAGTTATGGGAAGGAATTGGTGGCGCAATAGGGAAATAGTATTTTGTCTTAAAGATATGCGAATACTGAAGAGAAGAAATAATCTTATTGGTTGGTTGCTACATTTGCAAGAATTATATTGCCTTGTGCAATATTCAGTTAAAGCATGGGCTAGGCTTTATTAGAAGTAACAATACTGTGTGGAATAAATAAATTTAGAATATTCACGTTTATAGACCTATATTTGGAAGATCTCTAATTTAATATCTATCGCTTGACTATATCGAATGACTTCTTGACAGAAATGTCTCGTAGGTTAAGTTACGTTACGAGATCTAACCAACCTTGCATCGTGACATACAATCATATTTCCGACCATAAATTTTATAGTATTCATCAATTGATTCCTTAAAATACAAACAATATTAAGCAGTACGTACAGTATGCAGGGACAACCGGAGCCCTAAAAAATTCGGAGTTTTAGGCAGAACTATTATAATTTAAGGCGTAATACACATTTCATACCCAGAAATCCCGTGAACCTCTCTCAAAACCCACTTCTGACTGCGTGCCTGTTAGGTGGTTTATTTATTTTTGAAATGTTAAATTTATCAGCACACTTCTTTATAATTAGTAAATATGCGTGCTATTGTTTAAAATGTATTTTGCTGTTGACTATTACGCAGGATATAACTACGTTGTTTTGTGTATTTTGCAGCAGAAAACTGGATGAAAAAGAAAAAGCACACATCTGGTCTTATGAAATTAACCTATATATATTTTTTTTTTTTTAAAAAAAAAGCACAATTATATGGGTATGCAAGTTAGATCATATCTGACACCTGCTGCATTTTGTGCAGACTCGACTAATGAGGTCATATGGAAATACAGACGCGTGTATGCACACATGGAAAGCACGTTTCTTGTCTTCCGAGAGGTGTTGAAAAGAGACGAGAGGCAAACCACCTGGCAGCAGCAACAGAGGCAGATGCGTTCGCAGTGCTTCCCCTATTGTGGGCGTTCTCGCTATTTATGCCAACATACAAACACACAATACGTGGATGTTAATAATAAAAAAAAAGATAATGAAACATCTGGTTGTATTGTCATCTAGATGGGAGGAAAAGTAAGCAGACACTGTTGTTTCGTTGAGATCTGTACAGGATTTCATTCAACGGGGAGACTGTTTGTATAGTATCATCGATGAGTCTCCAGACTATAATGAACACCTACTTGTAGACAACAAAATCCGTTCATGTTTCATTTTAATGAACTTGTATTATCTGAACACTGAAAATGACATAAAAATTGCCTTGTAAGTTGTAACAGATGTTTCAAAATGTATAACATGCTTTTTACCATCTTGGATGATTCTCTTCAGTCTCTTATTTGATACCGGTGCAGTCTCTAATCAGTTCTATACCCTATTCCAGGAGAGAAATTGAATGGTTTAATCCTGAATATTTTGTATGTCAACTAAAGGCGTTATTTATTGTCCATAATAACGATACTCAGTCACTTATCATGTGATAATGACTGGACCGATTCCAACGCAGGTTGGAATGATAGAAGGCACTCAAGGGTTTGCAACCATGGGAAAAGGGCTTAATTCAAGATACTAGACCTATATTTTGAAAATAGTAGTGTTTCACGTTAGTTGTTCTCTTAATTTATATACTGTCTGTTTTGTACATACATACTATAAGAACACGATGAAGATCGGTGATTCTCAATATTAGTTGTTTTATTTGGAATTCTGTACTGGATTATGCTGTAAAGTACGATTCTTCTCTAAACGATTATGTATTTTTGGTATGTACAGGATTTCTTATATATGAATTTCAAATATGGAAATAATATTTGTATCTTGCAAGATCTATAAAATCTGAAATATATTCTTGTCTACCCTTCTCAGTAGTTCAGTTTTTCCAATTGTACTTTAGTCAAGTACGTTTTACGTTCCCGTTATGAGACTGTGTGAACTACATTGATTTAGTTTGTGAGTTTAGGTATGCTTTAAATTCCACCACTGTTAAATTGTCTAACTGCACCTAAACCTATCAGATCTGAGTTGAAGAAGTAATCTACTATAATTGGAATTACTTCAGCGCTACTTCAGGTTTTAGGTATACATTAAAATTATATAATCTGATTACCGTTGTCATGGTAACTTATAGCGAAATAAAGTAACGAATGAACTGTTTCTCTCTTAGCTTAACAAAGACACGAGTTCTACACCTGCTTCCGCTTTTTTATTTGTATTGTACGCTACCAAAAGCGTTTGTTGATACACTTTTGTTGGTTTTTATACCAACCTGCGTTAAGAATTTAACGAATCGTTAGTTAACGAATATAATGTATTTTAAAGCTTTTAAAGTTACATAGGCCTAACGATTTCTTTATTCTCAACGAAGATTGGTGAAATCCACTTTCTAACTTGTAACCAACTCACGTAAAGATTTGGTAGGTTTTCCTTATATTTTCTGTGATTTTTACCAAAAAATATTCAACGGAAGTTTAAAAAAATTCTTGAAATAGTTATAAAAAGCTTGAAAGTGTGCAAGAGTTGACATATTCTGTGCTTATTGTGCACATTTTATTTTAGAGCAGTAATCCTTTTTTAAACAACCTTCCAAATTCAGTATTCACATAATTAATTATAGTCTAAGTTGACTCTTTCAGGTGTTCGGTTTAACATCCAGAATAAATACGTTTTATTTATAGCATAACATTAAATTTATGCTTAAATATTATCCAGAGTCGTAGTAATACTTCAAAGCCAAAACAAATGTTAGCAAAAAGTCTTTTTTTTTTAAATATATATATATAATACAAAACCTTTTTGAAAACACTTTTCTTAAACAATTCGTACTAGAAAGTAAGTACTAATTTTGTTTATGCACAACTAAAAAAAAAAAACATGGCGTCTCTCATATATAGCCACTTTATAAATTATCCAATTAGCGCACTCCATGCTTTTCTTTTTAGTCATGCATATATATATATATATATATATATATATATATATATATATATATATACTTTTTAGTACGAACTGTTTAAGACAAGTATGTTTTTATTTTTTAGTTATTTTGGTGTTCGGATATATTTTTTCTCAATCTGATCTTGTCATCCAAATCCCAAAATGTCCAAATAACCCAGTCAAACCCAACATCGTTGCAGGCTAGTATTTATTTTATGAAAAATACGTTTTTACTAAAAAAATAAAATATGCTTTTAAAATATATAAATATATAGAACAATGGAATTTTGTATTGTCACCAGACTTACGTCGCTATGCAAGATTTCATCATTGTATGACGTCGGAAAATGAGTTAACGTTGCAAGATATGACGACACGATGAACCATTGTGAATTAAAGAAAAGTAAAGGAACTCTAAAATAAAGTATATGTATTGTCTGTGCAATGCACAGGCGCTGTGAACAACGCAAGGTGCACGTGGAGGTATCGCTCCACATATTCTTGGCCTACGACACGAAATGAGGTGGATGTGATCAGTTCCATGCTCGACCGCCTTTACTTTCCACGGTAGTACAAAGGAGTACAAAGATTTCCAGGGCTGAGGTTGAACAATTGATGACTTTTGGGCGGAAAGTATTTGTAGTAGATTTTCAGAAAATAAAACAAAACATAAATAAACACGTTAAAAAATAGTTTCGCATGTCTTTTCTTTAGTATTGGTTAATTCTAAGTATTTTATTAATAAAGCACATTTCTTCTAAACAAATAGCTCTGTAAATAAGGGAGGTCACCATCTCCATTAAACCCATTATTTTTTTTCTACTATGGCTAACTTGCTTGTAATATGTGTTATTAACCTTCTTCGGCTTTTCTCTTAAAGGTCAATTATTATAATTAGTAAGCATAAAAAACTTTCACGTGCTGTAGTTGGTTGGTAAGTTGTCATGCTCACTGCCTTGTAATCAAGAGTTCCTGGTTTTGATAACTGATGACGTCACAAGTGATTCGGAGATCACCTTAATCTGCACCAGATTGAAGGTAATGGGAAACCACTATCATTTTACCTTGCTCAGGTCCATTTGGATCATAGGCCTGTATTAGGGCAGAAGACCCATGTATCTACAATGAAGTCCGTGAATACTACCTCGAGCATTTTATTTTACCGGAAGTTAGGACAACCGAGGGATGTCATCTCTCCAACTTTACAGTGTACTGAACGCACATGACAATAAAGATTAAGAGGTGTAGTAAATAAAAGAAAGATAAATTAAGGCGAGTGACGATAAATCGAGATAATCTAATCCTTAACAAAATTTGAAGCTGGTCTTCTACAGACTGATTCAAACACAAACATGCGTGGGAAAAGGGGTTACATACAGAGAAATATTTTCCTCTATATGTTTTCAAATCATGCAAAAAAGAAAAAAAACTCAAGAATGTCTCTATAACACAGGACTAGCCTGGCAAATCTTCAGAACCTTGAGGTAGTAAAAGGCTTGTGGACATTTCCAGTTCTTTAGCCCCTTTTTAATGGGTTTAAACGGAAAGGATTCTCCCCTTTTCTCGTATTTACTCGCTAATGAAATCTACCTGAGTCAAATAGCTCCTTCTTTTCACCTTGCACTTATATCTTTATAAAGATACCACCATAAAAATCAATTTTAGCTTACTACGCTAACAAGCGTTGGCATTTAATGTGGAATGCCAACGTTTTTTTTTTTCTATCTCTTTCGTACAGGAATTTTCTCCATAGACAAGAAAATGAGAGAACTTTTTTTTTTTAGTTACTATGATCACTAACCATGATCCTTTTATGAGAGTGACGTTTTTATCGTATTCATAATAATTTTGCAAAGTGCCCACGGAATGTATGAATTAGATTGGAGGAATGTAGCAATCCCTTATCTCACTGTGTACCTTTTTTTCTCATGGGAACTTAGGACAAAAATTATAGCAATTCGATTTTTTAAGTGCTTCTGTGCTTGCACGCCCTTCCTCAGTGTTTGTTTGTGTTATTAAATGAAATATATCTATAAGTTAACAGCTTTATTCAGTCAGAAAGGACTTCTCAAGTGGTTCGCTTAAATATGATATACTTTCTCAAAGAATTGGACTTAATAGAAATCAAAAAATAAGTGTGATTTGTTTGGGTAATTCTGAAATTTGTTACGTGCTCGTTCGTACAGTACCGTACATGCAATTTTGTTCTTCTTACCAACAGAATTTCCAGCGAAAAAGCGAAGTGACGTGTCAAATTCATTTTGACAAGTTATTCTTCTCCCGGTAATTGCTTAATGAAACTGAGGAAACTAATATTGACCCAATTGCAATGCCGGACTGAATTATCTTCTCAAGCGGAGCATAAGATAGTATTCCTAACTATATAAGTGCTTTTTTTTTCAGATGGGAAGAAGAGAATTTCGTGTAGGAAACGAGTTTTTTCAGACGATTGTTTTATAGATTATTACCTTACAGTTCATGACAGTTCTCGTATTGGAAACTACACAGCAAGTGTTAACAAGTGGTGACAGAGGGTCTTTTAGTCACTTGTTGAACGCATAAACAGCAATTATTTACTCTGTTAACTCTCGGGGATTGCCCCGACTTTTCCCCCTAGACACAGATTTATTTTACTAGGGGATCGACTATCCCCTTCACTTCCGGCACTGGTTTTCACTAAATATATTGTCGACATTTGACAATACCTCTTGAGTGTTGGGCATTTGCCTTCTGAGAAGAGTAATTGCGAAAAATGTGCGTTTGAATGCGTATCAAAATACTGAAAGAAGTTTTACGAGAACTTTATTTAGTTACAATCTTTCTTTCGTTATTGAAAAACAAGTTAAAACCAATGGAAACTTAATCGGATGGTAGAAACAGTAACCATATAAAGTATGGTAGTAGGTGCAATTCAGACGAAGATCTCTACTATAAGGACCGGTACTTCATATTTAACTAACCGAACCAATGAATAAATACTGTGTTCATATTGGAGTAGTGAATCCCGATTCTAACAGCTGTAAAATCCAGAATTTCCGGAGTAGGTGCTTAGCCACGAATCGATGTACACTATTCAAATAAGCCATTTTAACTAATATTCTTCCTGATTACCTTGCAGTTCTTAACAACACATTACTGTAGCCATTCAATTCACTATACCGCACATTACTGAAACCATATAATTCACTATCCATTTACATAAAAAAGCATTATTCAACATCTTACGCGATTTCAACGAGAGTTCACAAAATATTACTTCTTACTTCCTTACATAGTCTATGGTATACGAAACTGGCAAAGTAACAAACGTTCTCCATACAATTCTCTCCTGAGCAAGCTCAAGTCAGTTTCCATCACACAAACACTTAATTCTCGAAGATTGTCCTCCCAACGTCGTCTCGGTCTTCTCAACGGTCTCCTTCCATCCGACTTTCCAATCAAGATGGAATATGATCTTCGATTTTCGACCGATCCGAGCAACATGGCCTGCCCATCTTAGTCGTCGCAATTTCATTATTCTTACAACATCAGGTGAGTCGTAAAAGCAGTGAAGTTCTTCATGACTTAGTCTCCTCCATTCTCCAGCCATCTCGTCCTGTTTCAGCCCATACGTCTTTTACAAGACCTTATTTTCAAACACTCGTAATTTTTGTTCATCTGCTAGGGTTGTACTCCAACTTTGGAAACCGTAAGCTAGAGATACGAAATTTGACATAAAGGTGTATTGTCACTAGTAGTTCAAGAAAATATTACGAAATGTTGAAAAAGTCGCCATCTTGGATTCAAAATGGCCGCTGAACCCATTGTTGTACAGAATACACAACCTAAACGGCTGCAGCTAGAAATATCAAATTTGGTAACACGGTACATTATCATTTGTATGTTACTAAAATATTACATGATGTATCCAAAGACGCCATCTTGGATCCAAAATGGCGGATCTAAAAACATTTTCCACACCGTTTGAGCTAGAGATAAGAAATTTGGCATAAAGGTGCATTATGACGAGTAGTTTAGGGAGATATTACAACATTTGGGAAAAGTCGCCATCTTGGATGCAAAATGACCGCCCAAAATCCCATTTTGCACACCGTTTGAGCTGGATAAATGAAATTTTACTTGAAGTTGTACCATCACAAGTAGGTCACAACAATATAAGAAAACTTTCAAAAAGTCGTCAACTTGGATCCAAAATGGCCGCCCCAAAAACCCAATTTCCAAATCATTGAAGGTAGAGAAACGAAATTTTCCTTGAAGGTGTATGACCAAGAGTAAGTTACAATAAATGGGGCAAACCTTCCTTTTGGGGGCGCAGCCCCCCGTGGGAGGGTGAAGATG